>JAQIWI010001327.1:0-17240 GCA_034698825.1 Deuterosminthurus bicinctus | reverse complement strand
CTGGACAAAATACTAATAACTCTTATTTTTCCAGAACGAATATCGGAATCTCTGAAGGCCTCGCCAAATGTCATACCGAACATCCAACTTAGTGTATTCCTCCTCTTTCGTGTGTTGTTGAGGAAGTTGTCAGCTAATCATTTAACATCTCTCTGGCCCATTATCATCCATGAAATCGGGGTCGTATTCTCTATCTTGGAGCAGCACTTAATCAATCCACAGTCCATCACACAGTACAACATGTAAGTATAATTGTTATACCACATGTTATATGCAGCAGCTGGCTTACTGTTTTATTGTCCTTTGGACACGAGACTGATATAAATTATATGTTTAAAAAAGTAAACTATGAGAGGAAGGCCGCAGCGTGGTGGACAGACAGGTGAAAGCCAACACACTTCACCTTGCAAAGCCTTAGCTGCAATAATAATAATTAGACTCAGATTTAGTATGTGCTTAGGCAGATTTATTTGGAAGACAGTAAAAGTCACAGAAAGGTGTCAAGAGATTACAGAAATAGAGAGTAAGAGGTAGAATAATACTATAGTGCATGCATGGAATATGTGTGTAGAGTTATGGAGTGTATTTTGTCTTACTTAGAAGAAGTCAAGAAGTGTAAGTATTGACGTGGGAACATTTTTCTTTTCCAGCCAAAAGGAGCCCGGGTTGATAGACCGATGCTGGTCACAGCTGTTTGCAAGTGTTTTCAAGCTACTCGCAGAAGCCTCTACCTTACCAGTATTTCGCATGTACAGTTGGAACTTTGTCAATAACATCATTCCTCATCTGAAGCAACTAAACAAGGACTTGGTCATGGAGCTGGAGCGTAACATAACGAGTATCGAGGATGACTTTATTGAATTCTAAGCAAAACAAAATTAACTCTACGAAATGGATTGATTAGATCAATCACACTACAACAGTACGAAAAATCCTAATAATGAATAATTGATTGATTAATTTCAAAATGTATTCTTTTGAGCGGTAGTCTTTAACAATCATAACGAATCCTATAGTAGTTGTAGTTCATTTAGTATTATTGACTTCAAATAATTTAAATATTCAACATGCAACAACAACTTTTAGTTACACTTTTATCATGCTTGCTTACTATAAATTACGTTGTATAATGTGTCTATAGGAATACATAATACAGGAATCATTACTCGCACATAAAGTGAATAAGTACCGCAAAAAACACTCTCCTGTAATAATGGTAATAATAATGTATCACGCATTGTAAGATATGAATAATTTAACTGCGAGAAACCATAAATAAATTTAAGGCGTGTATGAGAGAACCTTTCTTTTGTGGGAGGCAAACTTGGCGAGGGGAGCAACTCAAAAATGATAATGGCGAGGAGAAGCAACACACAGAACGTGGTGACTTCGTAATTGATTAGGAAAACATATGGGGACATAGTAAATAAACTATATTCAACACACCGATGATCATGATCAGATATTACAAAATACAAACCCTTATGCATAATCAACTGTATAGGAGCACAAAATAATAAAACTAACAACAACGTTCTAAAAATTTCGAAAAGAAATGTAGGAGTATAGGTGCTAAAAGAAAATAATATATCGTCTTCAAGTCATTTTAACACCCAGCATAGTTCGTGCACGCTCGTAAACTACATAACTAATACTAACGGCTGGTGCAACTTTGAGGAAATTGGGGAGTAGCCCCCGGTACAAGCCAACGAAACCTTCATCCCTAATAATATTCTGAAATAAATACCTCATGTTCATTTGAGAATTATGAACACCAGAGGATGCTTGAAGTCTGGTCCGCACCAAGGCCAAAGGATAGCTTGCTAATTGACCACATGCACTGGAAACTGTTCCACAGGCCAGTAGGAGAAATACAGAGGGTTGATTATTCGAGGAATATATATTCTTGAGTGTTTCGTACACAGCCAGATCTATCCCAGCGTAGGGTAAAATACCACAAAGATTTGGAATGTATCCTCGGTAGAAGACACGTATCCCTTCGTTCCGCAGCATCTTTGAACATAGGTCAAACACACTGGAAAATTCACCTGAAAGACACCGAGAGATTTTTAGACAGATGCTGCTTGTTGTGAATCACTTGAATTACTTGTGCATTCAAATTACATTAAGAGAATAATTAATAAGTACTCACCAGTTTTCCGTAATGCTAATCGAGTCTTAATAACTTCTAAAGGATAAATAACAGATTGACTAAAAGCACCAGCTATTGATCCAGCAATAAAGCGCTCTTCGATTCTCAACTCCTTCTTTGAGTTCCCCTTAATTAATCGCTTTAATTGCTCATAGGCCATAAATTTAAGAGCTGACTCTGGACCGATTTTAATCACGTTAACTCCATTGCCTCGCCATAAGGATGTCCAGCCACCCTCCTTCAACATGCCCTGCATGCATGTGACTAGTCCTTTATTACTCTCTGCACAACCGTGGACCTGCATGAGCCAAGAGATTAATGAACCATCGCACTAACAAACATGACTAGAATACTCATTTACGAAAGTACACAGACTTTTGAAATTACTCGGTACTATTGAAATTTCAAAGACTTACTTGAAGAAACACCTTTAACCTATCCAAAGGAGCAGTAAATGTTCTTGAAACGGAACCAGCCACTCCACCCGCAACGAGATGCCTCCACCATTGCCCGGTTATGAATTCTTCTGGCGTGAAATCATCCGGAACAGCTGTATCTTCTCCTACGTCTAGGTACTGCAAATGACAACCACAATGTTTTTCCGTCATCACCACAACAAAACCAACGGCATCAAGACACAACTGCACTTCCCTTCAAACCTTCACAATCACAACTACTGCCAATCTTAAAAAACCGCAAGGGCAGGACTCAGGACTGTATTTTACGACAGTCATAAAAAAGTATAAATTTGCACCGTGCGAACTCAAGTCACTTCACTAACAAGCATTGAGGTGGACAAGTATAATTAACTTACAGTAGCGTGCCTCCAGAATCGGAAAACAGCATGAAGATCCGAAGACGGGCTTAGTATAAGGTAGTCTCTCCATTCTTCCCATGTGATTTCAACGGAACCATCGTCAGCAATCCTGGAGAATAGACAAGACGCGCATGAATGAATTAAATGACGTGCATGTAAGACAATTATTATTTTCCCTCAGGGAAACTTAATAAGAGGCCATACACTTTCCCACAACAAACAACAACAAGTGCATGTAATCCAACTTCCGCTATATAAATACCCATTTACCCACTAACTCCAACATGAAGTTTCCAACACGAATAAGTACTTAAGGATGAAAAAAACCACTCACCTTCGAAGCATATCTTTAGCTTCTTCAGCACCGAGATTGATTCCAATATCCCGAAAGGCAGACATAACTTCATTGTGATCTAAAATCCCATCCTGATTTCTATCTAATTTACTAAAAACTAGCTTCAGGTTCTTCTCATGATTCTTGGCATAGTCAATGAATTCAGCCAGGCTGATGTCACCAGATGAGTCCGTATCACGAGTCAGGAGTAATCTCTGCAAATACCAAACAATCCACAATTAAAGCCTTCTTCTTACTCATCCGCAAAGCTTCACATCCCAGTACTCTTCAACAATTTACTTGGAAAAAAAAATTACCGATACTGCGAGGAAATAATATCTATCGATTTTTTCCAATCGATTTATAATCCAACTGATCTCACTCATTTTAACACCTGCGGCGGCCTATCTCAACAATCCCAATGTTGGCCTTTCACTTTTCCTCCTCCTCCTGACTCACTGACTAACATCAAGAACCCAAATTTCAACCTTCAATTTTCTATTCTAGCTAAACACGAGGAAGCTATTATTTGTAATCTTCTGGAACCGGTCCAAAGTTAACAAAAAGTGCTTTAATTTTCCCGGGTACGCCCGCTAAAATTGGCTACCCTTCTCCTGGAAGGGTTAAAAATAAACGAGGACTGCATAATAATGCCGGCCAAGGTATTCTCCCTACAAGGCTACAGGACTAATTTGCATTAAGAACGTAGGATTCCAATGAAGTGAATGCCTGCAGCAAGTCCCTTGTAGGAATATTCCAACATTTCACCGCACGCAGTCCACTAGTCCACTCAAAAAAAAGCACATGCTGCGTAATATTGACATATGACCTTTGAACTCATCCTTATCACTTGCTGACCACATGGACTTTGCTACCTATACAAATAAATCCATAAATAAGCAAAATATATTCCCAGGATTGAATAATTTACCCTTGCGACAGCCAGTCCCACAGTATCCCCTCGTTTTTGTAGCGCCTTCGTCAGCTCTTGAATGTCAATCCTCCCGTCCCCGTCCGTGTCCAAGGACTGAAATATCGCTGTGAGCCTGGCACAATCATCATCCGTCTCCGCAAACATTTATTATGATTCTTTGGGACTTTTTTTTTTGGTCTGACTATATTTTCAATAATATTTAAATAAATAGATATCTCGGCACATCTTTCACAACATGTCACACTACTACTACGCGGTTCCACCCGTCAACGGATTTCCCGAATTATTTTTCTGCCTTTTACGTGAAAAGTCACTCAAGTTACTATGACTACGAGGGTATTTATGTGTAGATCAACTAAATTCTATAACTATTATGATAATGTAATGCAAATTCAGTTTAATTGTATGCGAGATTTCTAGTTATTAAGTAAATAATTCGTCCCTGTAAAAAGGAACTAGTACAACAACACACGTAATGTGTTCAAAGCGTTCCGGGTTCGGTGCTCGATGCTGTGGCTCGCTCGAGCTTCGTGGCTTAGGGCCGCTATGTATCAATGGCGATATTATATGTGGGCACTACCTGTAAACCCAAACCCTCAGCTGGTATGCACTTTTTGTACCAAGCACTAGCTTAGTCACCAGTAGCAATGTATTCCATTATGTAAGTATTTACCAAGTCAAGTAGTATTTTGCTCATAGATCTTACAAGTTCAGGGTCGTGTGCAGAAAATTCCTCTGGGTTTATGCGATTAGCAAAAAGCAAAGTAAGCAATCTGCAATGCAGAGGTTGCGAGGTTGAACTGGATTTAAGTGGAAAGATCCGGTTGTAGTGCTTAATCCGATAATGAACATGATTGTCTACATGGAAATGCATATTGCAATGTGGTAGAATATACTGAGAAAGTGGTTGTGTAGCATGGCAATGTCACTGAGTACGCTGCGAAAGTGGTAGAGCACATTGCTGTGTGGTAGATCAGTATCAGAATAAAGTCAGAGTGTGTAACACGCCAATTTATAATCATTCATCTAATACTTTTTTATTCTTCCTTAGGAAACAAATTTTCGGATTTTGTATACAAAACGGTGTATTTTTTTCACATGATAACTTGCAAATCCCCTCGCGCTTTTCACTCATTCACACATAAACATACGTACTCTTGGACGCAAACATAACAAATGAACAACAAAATGACAAATGAGAAACGTTTGAGAAAAATACAAACGGAGCAAAAGGTTTCTATATGACGACATTCCACTAACTAACTATTGAAAGCTATCATTCTATCACTCGCATTCAAATCCCCTTTCAATAAATTAACACTCATTCCTCGTAGTAATAGTCTTCTCACCACTTAATTATTATTAATATTATAGAAAAAACTGACTCGCTGTGGCATCTTCTTCATACGGGATGTGCATATAAGTAAGGGTTTGGTTCTTACAAAACGTTGTTGGAGGGTGTTTGTTTTGTTGTGGAATTAAATCACTTGGAACTTGTTTGAATCGAATTATTTTGCTAATTTGTTTAGTAATTGATGTTAGAGTCTACGTTGTTGTCGTGGGTTTACAGCTCATCCTTCTCGTCTGTTGGAGGAGGAGAACCAGCACCGCCACCTTGTTGATATAATTTCGCGATAATTGGCTGTACAATATCTTCTAACTCCTTCTTTTGCTTCTTGTACTCGCTGGATTCAGCGTCTGGGTTGGATTCTAACCATTTGATGGAAGCATCGATCGCCTGTTTCAACAATTAATAGAATGGAATAAGTTACACGGAACTGTAAAAATAAAAGTAGATCGACAAAAGGGATCATTTACCTCTTCCACTTTAGTCTTGTCATCATCACTGAGCTTAGCACCTAGCTTGTCCTTGTCTCCGATCTGGGTCTTCAGACTGTAGGCATATGACTCGAGCTCATTCCTGGACTCAACCTTATCCTTGACCTTCTTGTCATCATCTGCGAACTTCTCAGCATCCTTAATCATACGCTCAATGTCATCTGGGGTGAGGCGGTTCTGGTCGTTGGTGATGGTAATCTTTTCTTTGCTTCCAGTACCCTTGTCTTCGGCACTCACGGTCAAGATACCGTTAGCATCAATTTCAAAGGTAACTTCAATCTGTGGTACACCACGAGGTGCAGGTGGGATGCCAGTCAAGTCGAACTTTCCAAGCAAGTGATTGTCTTTGGTCATTGGTCGTTCTCCTTCGTAGACTTGGATGGTGACAGTGTGTTGGTTGTCTGAGGCGGTGGAGAAGATCTGAGACTTCTTGGTTGGAATAACGGTGTTTCTTGGGATCAGCTTAGTCATTACTCCTCCAACCGTTTCAATTCCCATAGTCAATGGGTTGACGTCGAGAAGGACCAAATCACCGGTGTCTTGTTCACCGCTCAATACACCAGCCTGTAATATCATGAATCATCATCATCATCATTAGCATGTATAATTTAAATAGTATGAAAATTATTGAGCGGTCAAGAAAAGAACACCTACCTGAACAGCAGCACCATAAGCGACAGCTTCATCGGGGTTGATACCTCGGCTTGGTTCCTTGCCATCAAAGTAGTCCTTGACCAATTGCTGAACCTTGGGAATACGAGTGGAACCACCGACCAAGACAATCTCATCAACATCCTTCTTCTTCATGTCAGCATCTTCCAAGACCTTCTGTACGGGCTTCATGGTGGAGCGGAAGAGATCCATGTTCAATTCCTCGAACTTGGCACGAGTCAAAGTCTCAGAGAAGTCTTCACCCTCGAAGAAAGATTCGATTTCAATACGGGTCTGATGGGAGCTGGACAAAGCACGCTTGGCCTTCTCGACTTCACGACGCAACTTCTGGACAGCTCTGTAAAGGAATAATACAAAATTAAATTAGCAAACCAAATAATTGGATAGACAGAAAAATAAATCCCAGAGAACTTTCTCAAAGACACTCACCGGTTGTCCTTGCGGATATCCTTGCCCTTCTTCTTCTTGTACAACTTGATGAAGTAGTCCATAACTCTCTGATCGAAATCTTCACCTCCCAAATGAGTATCTCCGTTGGTAGCAACGACTTCGAATACACCATTGTCAATGGTCAAAAGGGACACATCAAAGGTACCACCACCCAAATCGAACACCAAAACGTTCTTCTCTCCCTCACGCTTGTCCAAACCGTAAGCGATAGCGGCGGCGGTGGGCTCGTTGATGATACGCATAACATTTAAGCCAGCAATAGTACCGGCATCCTTGGTGGCTTGACGCTGAGCATCATTGAAATAAGCAGGAACGGTGACGACGGCATGAGTAACTTTCTTGCCCAAATAAGCCTCCGCAGTTTCCTTCATCTTGGTTAAAACCATAGCGGAGATTTCTTCGGGAGCAAAGGTCTTCTCACCATTGCCAGTATTAACTGTAATGTGAGGCTTGTTGTTCTTCTCAACGACCTTGAAGGGGAACAATTTGATGTCACTCTGGACGGTGGGGTCATCCCACTCACGTCCGATAAGACGCTTAGCATCAAAAACAGTGTTTTCCGGGTTGGTCGTCAACTGGTTCTTAGCTGCATCACCGATCAACCGCTCTCCCTCGGCTGTGAAAGCCACATATGAGGGAGTAATACGGTTACCTTGATCATTAGCGATAATTTCTACACGTCCATTCTTGAATACACCGACACTATAAATAGACAATAAAAATACATAATTAGAAGTCTGACAGATACGATAAATGTTACATAATGTACAAAATGTTGGCATAGCATTGTGACGGGAGGCTGGATGACAGCTCGCATTTACAGTTGTAACTTCACGATTGACTGCAGAGTTGTACAATAGCTTAACAGTTCTCTCGTACGCTTCACAATCAGCAGCAGCAGCCAACCGCATGGCTCCACATGCTAAAAACTCGAATATCTTTGACTCAACTCTACGCCCCTATACGTGCATACCAGCCTGCACAGGTATGCTGATTAAAACGACAAGATAGCCAGTCACCATGCAGTCAAAAGTCTACAAAAAAAATATACCTATCCTACCCACTGGTCATCTCGGACGTTGGTCTGGTCCTCTCATTAAGAATTCATTGTTGTCAAGAACGCCACCGTTCCAGTTCATACCTTATTGCTTCAAGCTATATCTCTCTAAAGATGCACAAGTTTTGCTCTAATTATCTCACAATTTCGCATTCTTTCACGCCAATGCATATTCCCACATCTGACTCCCGTTCTGAATGATCTGACTGAATTCCCATACTGAATGATTTAGCTATCTTTCGCATACTTCCTACTAGCCCTATATGCAATTCACTTGACTAACTTGGCAGCCTCCAAGTCCACGTCATGTTAAGCCAGCAAATCCCTACGTCAGACGTACAATCATTATTGTCTAGTTTCCTTCAAAATTTTATACAAAATTTATATAAAATTCCATGTCCTTGCATGCATGCCCATTCTGGCCAAGGGCCAGCCAACTTGACTTTTAGTATGACAAGCTCTCCAGACATATGAATGCTGCGAAAGATTCCGAGTTCTGTCATTATTTCCAACAATGATACCTGAAATCCTTACAACCACGCCAGAATACACATTGAGTTTCTATGGAAACAGCTGGTTAAAAATGAACTTACCAAGAATACGTAGTTCCCAAATCGATACCAATCACCGTCCCAACTTCTGGCTTCTTTTCTTCTTTGGCAATTGAAACTAAAACTAATCCTAGGATTACACTGAATACTAAAACTGGTCTCATTTTGAAGGAGGCCATATAAATGTGACTTTGAGAAAAATTACTAATATCGTCTTTAAAAAATTTTGATTTGGAATATCACGTCTTCTTCTGCTCCCTTTGGTTCTCACACTGAATAGTCAATCTGACTTGCGAGTGAACAGTCGGCTTCGGCTTTTTAAATGCAATACATTTGCAAGACTTGCCGATCCTGAATGTAGGAATTATTTCGTGGATCAATCCCATTGGCTGTGGTGGTGTAATGAACTTGAGATTCAGCTCGTTGGCATCACATCATTTGCTAGAAACTTCGCAGGGGGCTAGGCTTCCTGGTCGAGATTCTTCCACCTGGAATGTTCATGCCATAAAAAGGGCTGAGAGGTGGCTCCAAAAGTACGAAATCCAAAAGGCATTGAGCCCCTAGGACATGGAGATACTGTGTGGAAGTAGCCAGAATCAGTTCCTTGTGTATTTACAAGTCCACGTCAGGATTCAAGGGTGGAAAGCTACTGCTAGATGGATCTTGGGCTCCTGATGCAATCTGGAAGGTTCTTTCATACAATTGTCTGCTTATTATACGTGGCCCAAGCAAAAACAGACATTTCACAGCCTTGATAAGTAACGTACGTATTTAAATGGGTTATATCTATAAACACGTGGCGAATGTAAACATCTAATTGTCTTCAGCACTTGTAATAGCACGTGTTGTTTCCACTGGCAATTAGATAATGCACTTGTAAAATTATATCATGCAAAAGTACTGTAAAATCGATCTGGGGAATGAGCACTCTTGAGCATCAAAGCTTGTCTTCAGCAGTCATTTGCTTTCAGTTTGAATAATATGATCTGGAGGGCAAGGTTGTGAACGAAAAAAAAGTAGTACAAACAAGTCATGAATTTTCCATGTTATTAATTGTATAAGACGGCCGGACTGAATGACAGTTCATTAAATAGTCGATCAGAGCCTCAATGCCCGCCCGCCGCCCGGTGGGGGCATTGCTGGACGGAATGTATCCGTCGGACAAGTAGTAAACAAAAGGGAGTAATTACATATAGTCTGAGGCCAAGGTAAAGCTTTGATTCAAAGCAACATTTGATAGCATTGACATAACAAATGACGAGCTGTCCAGCTGGAACATTCATTGCCGTAGACTGCCCGTTACAGTCACGTCATGGGCACCAGGGTAAATCCATTAATACCCGAGTATTCATTAAGCCATTGTACAATGAGAACGAGAGACTGGAGCGCTGTAGGATATTGGACAGTATTGAAGGTAATCATTGCGGAAGTGGACACGCAGTTCTGTGCCATTAGTTGTGAAAATTGTCAAACTTTTTAGGCTATCACGTCAAGGTCAAGGTTGTGATGGTTGGAGAGAAAAGTTTGGTGAAATTTGGTTAGACGAAATGCGATATTTCTACATGACAATGTTAGAATTGTAGGAATTTTTTGTGGAGAGAACATATTCATGAGGTTACATGCAATGTATGCTTACATGCAGTGTGAAAGCATGTTGCATGGAATAATGTAAACATTCATGGTGGAGGTTTTAGTATTTTGCGTGTTGGATGAAAGCAGGCTTACCATTACGTATCAATGCATAATACATTGTCAGTCTGGATGAGTGTGACGGAAAGTGTTTTGTTTCACCGGCCTTGTCGGCCTTCATGTATGAAGTCACGACATAACTTCTCTATTTTTACCAGGTTGACAAACTTGTTCAGCGTCGTAGAAGCGACAGAATGACACCAAAGTGTCAGGTCTATGGATTTCAGACCCACATTTCACAATAAGTTAATCACAAAATATCTTGGCTTCATCCGGGATCTTTGCTTTTTGCTCGTCGTCAGATATGAAGGTAAATGTTAAACATCTAAATGCATTACCTCGATTAGTATGACCTGATACATATGCGACAAACGAAAGCCCAAGAGCAACAAAAGCATATGCAAAAGTATAACCGATGCGGAGGAGACATCGTTACGGCCAAAGCATATCCAAGTTCCGTGTTATTCGGTCGTCATAATAAAAAAAAGTTGGATTAGAGAAGTGAAATGTTTTTCTAACGGAGCATTTCCCTTGTTAAATCGATTGTCATACTTTACTTCACGTTGTAATCCCCACACAAAGATACTCTTTGGACAGGCAAACATACTCACAAGGAATTGCTCATGTGTACGTACAAGTTGGATACATTGCAAGTACTCACGCACAGTTATGTTTGTTAGTACCTCAATTCCGCTTCATGTTTGCCAAGAATGAAGATGTTCTCGGGGTATGCAGACTGTCCAATATCTTCCGTATGTAGCAAAGTGTGCAGTTACACATACAAATTGCCTCCTCACCTATAAACTTCTCTCCTATCCCAGAGTGGGACGGAGAAAAAAGGGAATCAATAAAAGGGAGAAATTATTGATACAATTCCCAAACTAGTTTCCCTTTTCTTTCCCCTACACACAGCTGACTATAGTTGACTGGTTTGTAATATGTTAACTACTAGTGGGAGCTGTAGTGTGTCCTTAAAGGGGGTTGAAACTTGCGCATTTGGGACAAATTGGGGCCTTTCTATCACTAGTTCCTCAATTTCCGTCTATCAGTCCAGTGCAGTTTTCAGTTGGAAGTCCATCATCGTTCACCACACTACGTCATTTACCACTTGCAAATGTGTCTTCTTCTCCTGTCCTCCACATCTTTCGAAAGTGTGACACCTTCCTTCCGCCGCTGTGAGTCAATATGTGGAGATTTTAGTGGAGCTTGAGAGATTTGAAGGGAAATTTTTAATGACGATTCAGTTGAGAAATTAGTTGAGATAATTAAATGTGGAAATTAAAGTATTTTTGTGAGGTTTTATCCCACGCTGAGAAATTCATCAGTGGCCCTTATGTTTGAGTCCGGTGGCTTTCATGAAACAACACTCATATGGGCATTTGTATGGGGAGAGGTAATGTAATCTTGTGCTATTAAGTGACAAAGTGAGCTTAATTTCTCACTGTATACGATGCAGATAACCCTTACAGTGGCTCATCAAACATGCTAGGATCAGAGGGTCGCTTTGAACCGGTGAACAAAGGAAGCAGCATGGAAACTGGGTCTCGATCCGAAACGATCAGATTCAGTGAACCACGTGTTCCCATCATCTTCATCCTCGGGGGTCCAGGCTCCGGAAAGATCACCCACTGTGATCGTGCAGTCCAGGAGCGTCAAGGACTGGCTCATGTTAACATGACTGACTTGATTCAGCAACACATTGTTGGCAATGGTAAGGTCGAAGTCGAAGGTCCATTAAATCCACTTGTTCCTTTTCTAGCCTATAGCTATAGACTTTCTCTGCTTTCACTGTACCTTCTTTCTCTTGCATGGGAAATGATAAACAAATGTCCCACATGCTCAAACTGTCTCCATGAATTTTTAAGGCTCAAATTAATGGTTGGCTCATGAAATGACGATGTACATGCGGTGTGCTGTTTGATGAGAAAAGAGTCATCAGTTTAATTAGCTGTCACAATGTTTACAGTTTGCATTGGTGGGCCTGTAGCATATGTGTGCATCTGCTTTTGTGTAATCTTAGGTTACCACCGAATGGTTGCAGTAGCCAATAAGCTAAGTAAATACAAATAATGGAAATGTAAGGCCCGAGTAAGAAATACATTGAAGAGCCAGGACATTTGTTTACATTTAAGTCATCGTTGAAGGACATTTAATTCCGTGGGAGTAATCATTGTCCCATGAATCATTTCTCCGGGCCATTAAAGCCGGGCTTATTGACTCTTTTACGTGTTGCTTCATTGTTTTGTCTCAGCAGACTAAACTCGTGGCTGCCCGGCTTAATTTGTTTGCGTGTGTCGCCCATAGTTTGCATAGAACTCCCTTGTCGTCGGATAAAAGTACTTATTACTGAGTTAATGGAGAATTGGAAGAGTTGAATTGAAGTCATTATTGGTCTGAAGTAACTAGTTTGATTGAATGAAATATGGATTTTCAATTGCACAGGCCTTTCGGACTTCAGTCAAATGCCAGCTAAGAATCTACTGGAGGTGCTGCTGATAGAGATGAAGATGGCAGTGAATGCGAGTGCATACCTTATCTCGGGTTACCCACGGTCAATGCGTGATGTGGTCGAGTATAATGAGAAGGTGAGGTCAACGTCATATGCCTGATAGCTGCCCAGTGGGACGCAGACAGTTACACGGGTCACTTAATAATGCATGAAGTGAAAGAGAGAGAAAAACCCGCCTTCGCATACTATTTCCCCTTGAGGCTTCTTGTTGTGAATGTGGGACTGTGTGAGATAGAAAGAATGGACCTTGGAAATCCAGGTCAGGGATGATGTTTTCTTTCGTTTCAATTGCATTTCGTCCAGCTCCGAAGGGTGGACCGTGTGATTCTACTCAACTGGCATGTCAAAATACTGGAGAAACAAATCGAATTCGGAGCACAGTTGGGTGATACCGTCCTTCAGTTGGCTCGGATGGAATTAAAGAATTATAATAAGAACGTCCTTGCCGTTGCAGAGTATTTTGATCAACTTGGCAAACTTGCGGTGGTAAGTGAGGGCATCCGAGATGCAGATTATAAAGTGCTTGGACACGACAAGCTATCAAATAGACAATTACATTTATTTTTTGAAAGGTGGACGGTGAGCGACAGCCTACAGACGTTTATGTGGACTTTTTGCAATGCATCGATAATATTATGCTTCAAGCTAAGAATGTCGCTCAATCTAAAAACCAGCCGTCAAGGGAGCTCCAACAACAGCAGCCTACTCAACAGGCTCTCATTCAACCCAACAATGGTCCATATAGGAATCATGAGTCGGTCTCGTTGGGACCTTTGCATATTATTTGGGTTATAGGTGAGATTATAAATTGGTACGTGTCAATTGCAGCGCATGAACTATTGTTATAATCCAGTCTTCCGTTAGTACTTGAACGTTACAAAGGTTTTACAAAATACAGCACCTGCACGCAGTGGATATTTCTGTGAATGCTTGGGCATTATAGTAGAATTTTCGTCATTATTTATGACGACGACTCATCCTTTTCAATGTGCAGCAGGTGAACACGGGGTAACCCTTTCATTTTATTCACGGATGACAAATAGGTTTTCTTGTCTCTATAGTACTACGCCCGTGCCTCCGCCGGAACAGATAATGTGTCAGTTGACGTATATCTTAGTAACTGCACGGCGTAATAGTTAGTAACATGCATAATAATATGTCTTTCAAGAACCCTTTACATAGCTGATAAATGGAGAAGATCTAATCAATAAGATGGACATGTCAAAGTTACGTGGCAGCCATACGTTTTTTAAGTGTGATAAAAAGAATGGGTGAAAAAAAATCAATAATTATTTGCTCAATACAGTTCTAGAGGAAATCCCTTAAATATTTACATCCTTGTCAAGTTCAACTTGTCCATCTTAATTTATGCACTAAGCTCTCCATCATGACAGAAGAGTTCTTTGACAGATAGGTTGGTAATCTGAGGGCGTTTTTCAAGGCACAAAGCTAACGCCATAAGTGCACACAATACAAATTCCATGACAGAGAGTGTGATTTGAAAATTACACTGTGACAAAAAATGGATCAATAATTTCAAATTACTGGAATTGCACTCAGAGGTTGTTGCATTATAAGTATGTACTTAATTGATCCATTGAACATAGGAGGTCCCGGCTCGAATAAATCGCAACTAGCCTCCAATGCCTCACCATATTTCCATCTTTCCATCGGCGGAGAATTGCGGGCAATTGCTTCAAAAGGACATGGGAATTTTACGGATGAGCAAGTGAAACACATTGGAGATACGATGGCCGCTGGCGACCTCGTCAACAATGACATTATCATGAACATGATCAGTCAAGTACTTGCAGTACATCGTCGAGTTGTCATCGACGGCTTCCCTAGAAACTCGCTTCAACTTAAAGCTTTCCAAGAAATGGTCTGTTCATATAGATTTCTTATTTCATCAACACTCTATACTCATGGCGTTCATAGTGGAAATGATGATTGGATTAACTTGCCTATTTTTTCTCATATGACAGACCAGCACAAACCCCCCATGCATTTTGGTAGATTGCTCCGAAGTGGAATTGGGTCGAAGTTTGGGCCAGCGGACTAAGCGGATCGATGATGCGTCCCCTTTAGCCATTAAGAAGCGATTGGAGATTTACCGACTTACCACACTGCCCACGTTAAAAGTTATGGATGATCAGCATCGACTATTTATTGTGAGTCAATTTGACTGCATAACTTGTGGGTGTGCTTAAATGCTACAGTCGCTTCTGTGTACAGCATAGCAAGAATGTTAATTTAAGGGGTGTGTGCAGGGCAAAAGTTTGCTTGCATGAAAATCGAAGCTTCTTCTTCATTCAAGTGTGTAACTGAAGCCTTAGAATCTTCAGACTGAATTGAGTAGTCAGAAAATCCAATTTCCAATCCATGTCAACTTTCACCATCCCACTGATCCTATCTGTATAGTCCTGTGGTCATTTCCACCGCGAGTTCTTTCCTTAACGACAACATGAAATGCAATGGTGACTTTTCAAGTGCATTGTCTCGTTATCAGGTGGACGGAGATGCAGACAAATCCCAAGTGATTTCCGAATTCAACAACATTCTTCATTCAGTCATGCAACATGTGGAAAATGGAGCTGGTGGTGGCGGTGGAAAAAATGGTGGACCGAATCGAAGGCGAGCCAGCACGGATACCCTTCGAGCCATGTACCTTGAAGTTGATCAACAATGATGGATCAAATATTTATGTGGAAAAGTTTTATTTATTATTGAAAAAAAGGATTCATGAATAAATTACACTGTGGGCTCTCATGCCAGAGAAGCTATTTTTTGTGTCTGGAAATGCTGGCAGGCTGGCAGCTTTGGCTTATTGGCGCATGCAAGGCATACTGTATTGCACAAGTAATAAGACATTACGGCTACGTCTTAAGACTCTTTACATTTCTCAACCTCTCAAGACACCTTCATTTCCTTAATAATTAATGTGCCTCAAGTGATGGAGCGAGGGATCTGTCTTCTTTGGTTAACTTTTGGCGAATGAGACTGAAGCCCTGGAGGATATCTCCACGACTTTCATCATCAGATGCTCAATTACTCTTTTAGTCTTACTCGTTTAGTGTCTCAGCTGGCCAAGAGCTGTCAGAAGCAATTTAACAGAGCTTACAGACGTCATTTGCTAAAGCAATAAACACAATGGACCATCGCGGAATAGGCACCTTTCCTGGTGTTATCTTCCACAAGGGTCCATAAAAATAACTTGCTGCTGGTGTGCTTCCTTGCTCCCAGCATTTTCGGCTTTGCAGAATGCAGCCGTAGGAAGTCATAATGGATGAAGTTTTTATCCCAAGTCTAGAGAAATATTCCATGAGAAAAGACGCATATATAAACCTAGGAAAATAGTCAAGGTAGTTACATGAAAGCGGGCGCATGAGCCTGAGATAAAATCGATAATTTCACTATTTTCCCCTCGGATCCTCATCCTTTCGCAGTCTCCACTCGAATGACAAGAACAACAGATAGACGACGCTTTGGGTGAAGATCATGTTGACATTTTGTAGTCAACAACGAACATGAAGTGAGAGATTTGATCAGTGCCAAAAAAGATACGTGAGCCATGTGGTCAAATATAATTTTGGACGGAGAGGCTCAGCCTCCAGGAAGATCTAAACATGCAGTGGCCTTTGATGGGCAATTTTTATACATGTTTGGGGGGAAGAGTGGGACATTTCCCCTCAAAGACTTTTGGAAACTTGATCTCCGTAAGTGTGAGAAGATCTATAAACTTTTGGGATATTTGGATCTTATTTGTACTTTATTGTAATCACTTTATAGGCGGTGGGAAATGGACTCAAATCAGGGCAAATAATAACGAAGATGAGTGGCCTCCACCGCTGCAGGAACATACGATGGTTCACTTCGGTGGGAAATTGTACATTTTTGGTGGTGAGATTGGTATGACTGATGACTTTGCAACGCCACTGTGGATTTATTCCATTCAAGTAAGGAAATTGAGGGATTTGTCTTGTCAGAATGTAAGTGCACTATGGATTTATTTGTTGTTGTTTTGATGTTGTAGCTGAACGAGTGGAAGAAGTGGAGCTCATCGGAGATAAATCGTCGGAATAAACTGGGAGGAAAAGGACTGACACCATTGGGAAGAAGAGGTCATTCTGCTGCAGTTTATCATAGTTATATGATTATCTACGGCGGATATCGAGACCTCAAAGGCTCACTTGGAGATTTATGGGCCTATCATTTTGGTTAGTTCTAGATATGTTT
>JAQIWI010001326.1:0-17243 GCA_034698825.1 Deuterosminthurus bicinctus | reverse complement strand
TTCTACACCGACCAGACGGAATGCTTGGGATGGTTTCCTCCTTTTTATAAGCACTGCATCAAGTAAATTTATTAGGCTCTAAATATGTCACGCATTGTAAAGAACTGAAATGTAAATGTGAGTAGTTTCAAGGCAGACCGAACGGAAGTTGATGGGACAGTACTGCCGGAATACCTCCTACTGAAAAAGCCTGTTATTACAGCAATAAGGTTTTCGTGGCCTTATGTCAATGCTTTGTCCAATGAACACCATGTTCTCAATTTGAATGTCTCACTTCGGGAATATTCCGGACTTGTGGCAGTAGGGAATTTTATCCAAAGATTTCAGAAGACACTGATGAATTGCAAACCACTTGAACTGGATGAAATTTCTGTGAACCCTCCTGTGGATTTGATGCATGGGAAGACGTACTCGATAATTTTTGAGGTAATGTATAATTGAGTAATTTCGAAAACGATGTATTCATAAATAAGGTTGTGTACTTTTAGTGCTACTCATCTTTAGAGTTAAGTGACAGTTTTCGCAACAATCCCGAGGCATATGGAGGTCTGTTGATTCCTAACATGAGCCGAGAGGTGAAAATTTATCTCGAAGATGTGTCTTTGACCTTGAAGGAAATTCAGAGGATGACAGATTTCTATGCACGGACGTTGCCAGATAGGGCTAAAGAGTTGGCTTCAATCCGAGGGATTGAAATTGGGCTAATCTAGACGTTGCTCTTGTGTGTCCGATTTGTTGCGCTGTTGCGAAGTTGTACAACAAATTAACCTGCTGAGCAAATAAAGCTACTGGTCAAGTAATCCTTCAGGACTAATGAATCTGCTGGCACAACAATCTCAAACATGCGGGGAAAATACGCTTTGCTGGCATAACATGTATTATTTGCAACAAGTTATCAAACGGACTTCATACCAACGGCCACTGCAACAACTTGAACTATGACAAAGTCACAGAATAAGAGTTTAGAAGCTCTTTCCAGGTAATAGAACCTTCCCACTTGAATTCCCACCCGTGGGATTGACTTTAACAAAGCATGCATGTACATCCTATCTTCCCTGCTCTCATTTCTGTTCGCCGCCATTCCGATCAACCGCTTCATTTCTTCAATGCGGGCCAAAATTTGATACCCGTCGTCGTAGAATGTGATGCACATGACCACTCCTTGCATTCCATAGAATGTGGACAAAGCGGACAACAATGGTTGATGAGCGTAGTTTTGGATGCAAAAGCTGAACCCAGCGATGCTTACAGTTATGAGGACTTGCTTCAATGCCAAGATGACGTAGGCAAATACTTGATTGAACCTTGATACATCTCGCTGGGCTCGGCGACATCGATCATAGAATTTTTTAATTTCAACCGAAGTCGTCGGCATGAAAGTCCTGAAATTATTTCCGAATATTCAATACATTTCTTGCAATGAAATTTTAAAGCTTTAATTAATTGTGCTTTACCGCAAATCAGTGGTCCATTGTCGGAGTCTGCTAGCCATTGTATTGAAAAAGCAGATCTGAATGAATAGCATTATATAGAATGATGATAGCATCGCCACATTAGTGCCACACTCGTACATCATCATGAACACGAATGCAATACTATTTTGATATTTCGTCGGAAGTCTTGAGTAGTAGAATTGCGGTGACTCGGGCATCATCAGAAACAAAGCAATCATGGCTGTTTCAATTGCAACTTGTCCAAATGCCATCGTGCGTATATACTTTATCCGTTGAGTGTTTTCGCGTTGTCCGTCTTAAAAAATGCAAGAAAACGCACAGGTTTTATGTGAGAAATATTGTACATTCAAACTGACCGTGAAAACTAAATTTTACGTTACCAACGAATCCTACAACATCGTTGAATATACCAACTTTCGATTCCGGATGCCGAATGAAGAGGTTATATGCTGAGAACATCATCATTGGATCCGCTGTGGCGAATACAACATGAGAAGAAAGGTGGCGAAAGTTCAGCTTATTTTTACTGCCAAACAGGATCCACAGCAAACTCAGGACTTGGTATGCAACGCACACCACCGAATTCAAGTAAAGAATGTACCACGTCATCTTCTTCCATTTTGAAATGTCCAGCAGCATCTTTCCATGCTTGGAGTCGAATTGAAATGGAAGGTGACAAATGGAGCAAAGGAAGCCCAGTAGAAGATAGTTGTACTTGTGGTCATTTGCGGTTACCATTATGCCTTGTAGATGGACTTGTAAGTTTAGCGCCACAGAAAAACCACAGAGCTTACTGATAGAAGCGGATTTGAGTTCTGGACTGTTGTATTGCCTTATGTGCACTGGGAATAAGCAGTCACAATTTGGCAAAGGAACCAATTGCTCATCATTGCAAAGAGTATCATGTAGCTGGCTCGTGCCTAGTTCATAATGTGCGAGCACACAACAGTTTGGAGCAATTCGTGAAAGTAGAATATTTGCTTGATGGTTTGAAAGGCAAATGCTGATGAAACCAATTAACTTCCGGATGTTATTAGTTTTATCAATTATTATACCATCAAAGGTACTGCTTACACTTTATAAATAGTTGAGTGAAATTTCAATAAAATGGGCTCCAAATGAGGAACTGCCAGCTACTAGATATACTCATATGTTTCCGTGTTTTGTTAGCAATTAACTCCAGCAAAACAAACAGCAGTTCGTTGACAACCTAATTCCATCAGTTACAATAATTAAATGGGTGTATTGACTTTATTCAGTGCGCGAAAGATATAAAAGTGGGCAAGATGGCCGTATGCTAAGCTATGAGCACATTAAGATATGAATACTACTGGCTGACTGAGCCACAGAAATAAAAGACATAGGCCCAACATGACCTCAAAAACAAGAAACACACAACAAACCAATAAACATCCAATCAACAATACAAAGACCATCCCGATATCAGAGTTGATGAAAGATAGTCCAACAAGCTCTGCCTTGTTTATATCAAGTGCAGAAAACTCACTAAACTTTTGTACACCTGGATCCCACCTTTGAAACAACGAGTAAATTCCAGAACTAAATAACGTCCTCATTGCTTTCGGAATGGCTTGACGATGAATGCCGCTGAGAGCAGGAGCGTCAAAGAAAACTGGAATTCTAATGAAGTCATCCTTTACATCCGAATTGTCGTAGAACTGCAAGCTGGAATCAGCTAACATTTCTTTCTCAAAGGTCGACCAGTAGAAATTAAACTCAGATGACAGTGTTACGAATGCTGTCCGAGGCTGAGTCAAATTTTTCCGGATAATTTCTGGTAGGTCGTCCTCACAGAAGTATTCAATGTGGTGAATCATTACCTTTTTCTGGTCATACTTAAATGAACTTGGCTCAAAGTAGGCTTCAAACAATGACGTGTAAAATATGCAGTGTCTCATTTTGCTGGATTCACATAAAAGAAACCATTCTGAGCGTGGATACTCAATTATCTGATCGGTCTCGAGGGCCAGTTGAACCTTCCGGCAAAACTCTTGCTCAATAGGAAGAAATAGCGTAAAATTAGCCAAATGTTCCAGTCTGCTCCATTGTGTAGTAAACGGTGAGCGGGAAACATAGTGGCCTTGAATCATTGCCTTGTATGTACTTCCCACAAATAAACTGTACAACAGCCACACAGCTAGAACAACTTTGGCCGTTATATCATATTGGACACTACCTCTATTCGGTAAGTTTAGAGTGATTGCAGGCGATGTCTCTTGCTCAAATGTGATCCCAATTAAGGCCATAAGTATAGAAATGTCTCCAGCCCCCGAGCCTTCTTCAACCACCACTATCCAAAGTACGACAAAAACCAACATTATTGTAGTAAAAATGTATGACAATCCCACGCAAAGCCACACCACATCATCATAGGGCTGTACATACGTTCGAAACGATGGTTTAATGCGATTAACGCCATCACTTGTGACAAATTGAAAGGTAAGTTTTGATCCTGTCAAGTACACATCTCTTCCACGCAAGAAGTCATTAGTATTCTGACTGTACAGCGCTGGTAGACTTAGAAATTTGTAGTAAGTTGAGGTGCTTATTGGAATACTTTGGTTTAGCCTACTGCGAACGTAGTTAGCAATTGCTAGATTGACCGCGATTGGTTTTCGGGAGCTCAGAGGCTCTCTTACTTGTGACCAATCTTTGATGTCTAGCACTCTCCAGGACACCCCCCGTCCGCCTTTAATCGTCTCTGTGTACAGAAGCAACAATAGGCGAACACAAGCAACCGCTGTTTTACATTCTACATAGTGCAGCTCAAATTCACGATTTTTTAGTTGAATCCGATTGCAGTACCAACAAATAAAACCGCCAGCTAGAACGTCTACAACTCTTTTATCAGCATCATCTTGAGCAAAACCTTTTTTGTAAAGGACAACAAAAATAGGCACAACTTTAGTTGCATCTGTTGTTTTTGGTAAATCGCTGTACGTTGACCATTTAAAGCTATCCTTGGTCTTGTGCATTAAGTATATTACAATATGCTGGACGGTATGGTGATGACTTGGTTTTATGAAGGATCTTCCAGGGAAAACTGCTTGGTATTTTGGATACTTACGTAACTGCCTGGTTATATCTGAGGAACTTTTTGGAAGCAGCACAACGGACAGGATGCACTTGACTGAGCTTGATTTGGCTATTTCATACCATTTGGATTTATTTAGATAGGTTGTTATATTCCGTGTTATGGTTATTGCAGTTGGTTTCAAGGATCCATAATCGATGAGACTAGCAAATTGAATAAAGTGAACAGTGCAGTTTTCGAATTGAGATACGACACCGTTGAAGTCCAGGAAACTTGTTTTCATATCCATTTGAAGTAAAGGCAGCGCTGAGATTGATGTCAGCTGCGGTAGAATCCATAACAAGTACATTTTAGCACTAAAACGAGGAATTGAATGACTTGTATCAAAATATACAGTAGAAATTAATAGTTTTGTGTAAGACGTAGCAGCGATGTTGCACAAAATGATCCTACAAGACGACATAAACGCTGTTAAAATATCCGTACAAGCATTCAGAGATAGAAACTATTACTTTGATGGCTCTTTGTGTATTGAATCTTATGTAACAAAATGGCACAAGGACTCAAAATTTAGGAATGAGTCCCTCGTCTTGTTCTTGAAAACTTATGTCAATCCAGCTGAAGATTTTTTTTCGAGAAAAGCTTTCTGTTAAACTAGTTGTTAACATGTCACTAAGATGTGAAGGCAATACTTCAAGTTACGTCGTTGAAACGGAATTGATATGCT
Source organism: Deuterosminthurus bicinctus (assembly GCA_034698825.1). Taxonomy (NCBI): domain Eukaryota; kingdom Metazoa; phylum Arthropoda; class Collembola; order Symphypleona; family Bourletiellidae; genus Deuterosminthurus; species Deuterosminthurus bicinctus. Next base: position 12,007 of record JAQIWI010001326.1, on the reverse strand, counting down.
AGTTTTCAGAGCTACAAGTCAATTCGATTGATAAGTGCCTCGTTTTAACAACTCATTGAAGACGGAAAACAGGAAAATGTATTTTCTACTTGTACATGACAAGTCGTGAAGTAGCTCGTTTTAAAGGGAGCACTCGTATTACTTTACTGCTACTAGTGATAAACAACTCATAAAATATTTGACTCGTTCAGAATCAAGGCGCATAAAATATGAGAAGCGGGCAACCGTGTCATAGGCAATCAAGTTCAGTAATCAAGTCGGTGATGGTAAGTGATAAATAATAAATATCCCGACTGTGACGAGCGTGGATGCCACGTACATCTGCACTGATTCTTTGGGAGCGTAGTTTCCTCGCAACCTCAAGCACGAGTCATCACACGGCACACAACTAGACCGTAGTGCACGACGCAATAGGATGACGTCATCCTGGTCCCCGCCGTTTCCCTATGACGTCACCTCGCAGTCCTCCCCATTTCCTTTCAACCTTGAGCATGAGTCATCACACGGCACAGGCCTGATGCGGTAGCTGCTGCAATTTGGAACGAAATAAAAAAGTTCACCTTGTTGCTGAGTTTACCGAGGAACAATATGCATATTTACGACCATTCATGGAGCAATGCAAACAACTTAAACGACTGTCCACATCAACAACCGAGTCCAACGCAATTTTTGGTAACACGCTGCATATTTGTTTTGGTTTTTTATTTTCAAAATGTATTTTATTTGTTTGTTAGTTGAAGCTTTATTAAATGCCTTATTTGAAAAAATTATTGCAAAGAGATATGCAGTTTGCGGGCAATGTAGAAAGTATTTGGGAACACTAAAGTAATGTTAGATTTTGAGATGTAATTATTAACGACTCACGCGTCTCCATCGTATTCCTGTCGCCCAAGAAAATAAAACCCAGTAAGATTATGCAGAGTGAAGTTATTCGACTTGATTATTCAAACATCTGAATATACAGTGGATATTATATTATCCAGCCCTATTTTCAAGAAAGAAGGAATTTCGTCTACATCGATACTGGTAAGTTGCTCTTTGAATGTTAGAATTGAGTGGGTATGTATTATTATTTTGTTGCAGGTTCACACATCATGCTAATCAGCGATGATAATTACGATTAATTGAATGCCATTGCTGAATACCTTGACTTAAGAAAATTTCCTCCGGACTGTTAATCTCTGCAAAATATCCCGATTTAATTGGACGTGAAGCTGGCATGGGTGCGATGTGGAAAATGTTGGAAACAATTCCTTGAAGCGAAAAACTATTCGCTTGAGTATTTTAGCGGGGAATTTGATATAAAATGTAAAGGCATCCTGTTCTGCTCCATAGCTTGTATTACATACGAGTGGTCAAAGTTTCTGAAAAAAAAATATTAGCTCCGTATAACGCAAACTGTACAAACTGGAGACAAACAAAATTGCGTTTTACTATTTTTATGTCTTACATAATTACCCTGGGTACGATTACTAGGGACAAGTCGACCTCTTTTATATTGACTCATTTTCTCATTATCACCACAGACTTGATGAATGCTTTGCGCATGCAGTATAAATACTTTGCTATTCCAATGAGTAAGTTTTCAATATATTTTAAGCTTTGATCACCAAGACATTGCTAGTTTATGGTACCTTACTACTTTATTTCCAACTGTTTACATCGTCTTTGTGAAATTTTATCACTGTTTGTTCATATAGCTGTTCATATGACTTCGATAAACCTGGAATTCGTGTGAATGAAGGAGGACTTTCTTCAAATCCTATAGTTTGTTTTAGGTTCATTTAGAAGCTAAAAATCTGCTCCACTTCAGCAATGTGATTTCAAAGCACCGGGATTATCGACAAAAATCTAAATATTTTTAATGCCTATGCAGCCAGTTATTGGGTCAACTGAGAGTGCTGAAGACTCATAGTTTCCTGAAATCATAAAATTAATTTACAAGCCAGTTCATCGGCAGTCTGAGATGAGGTCAAATATGAACTTTGAGTCATCTTGTGCAGAGTTAATTGTGTAACATTTTTGTGGATGTTTTTAGAACCGAGGTTACCTAAAATTTCTACGCAACCTGCAAATAGAATGCGTCAACAGCAACATGTCGTTTGCGCTTACATCGCGAAAAAAACTTTCCGGATGATCCTAGTTTGTCACACCCCGGCTGCTGTGAGGACTGGGAGGTGACGTTATAGGGGAACTACCCGCTTCCCTATGACTTCGACACAGGCTGAATTGTACGACGCAATAGGATGACGTCATCCTGGTCCCCGCCGTTTTCCTATGTTTCCACCTCCCAGTCCTCCCCATTCCCTGTCAAACTTGAGCACGAGTCATCACATGGCACAGGACGAAGTGAACGACGCAAAAGGATGACGTCATCCTCGTGCCAGTGAGATTTTGTTTAGTTTTGTTGACCCAATTTCGTTTTTCAATTTATTGCCGCTGAATTATGCCAAGTCAAAACCCTTCAGGATAATATTACTTACCTAGTTAATCTAACAACTCGTGTGATCTCCAGCTCGTTTGCCAGATTCGGTGCTTTTTACATCGTCTCTAATGACAATGCGTTAGCCGTGGCTAAAAAGCGTTCTCAATCAGCGTTGATGGTGAGAACGATTCTAGCGCAGATAAAATCCACGATGCTATTTCAGAGTCAAGTTATAAATCTGATGCCAACGAAGATGCAGATGATTCCTCTCGGATGAAGAGCATCCCTGGATGGACACACCAAGCAATAATTTTGGTTTTGTATTTAGGCATTGTTGTTTTAATTTTTGAATCTAAGAATAAAGGCCGGAACTCTTTATAAGCCGGACCTTTAATAAACGCCAGGTTTCCAAAAAATTTGAAACCTTAAACACGGCGGCGTTGAATAGCAGATTTACGGTAGCTGATTGTCTATACATCCTAATCGATACCACCATTCAGAATTTCTGTTGTAATTAAAAGCTTACAATTTTACAAGGTAAAACCGACCTTCTGTGCAAAATACAATGCTTAGAAAGTGCATTATTCAACACCCAAGGTTAAAGATATTTCAAATCTGAAACCTTATTCAACGACAGGCAACTAACATGCTAACAACATTGTTCACGACGTAATCCATGAAAATCATTGTTGACGCCCGTTCCATTTGGTGAAACTCTCCAACTCGAATTCCAGATCACCGTATTGACCGAATTTGTCTCCTCACAACGTTATTTCGACCCCTACCAACGTGCAGTAGAGCGCATGAAGCTGCTTGGTCAAAGAATTCAGGGATCTTAAAAGCATTCTCGTAGATCATTACATCGCCCAACGTACAATCAACCAGTTGGATGAAGTACATGACTCCAAATATAGGATGTTTATCAAAATGCGCTATCGCAGCATATCCGCTAATGCTGCATGCCGTGATACTGACCAACTTCCAGGTGAATATGAGGTAGCTGTTTACGCAGTTGAGCGTAGAGACGTATAGCTCGAGTCAGCGAAGGGTCTTGTACACAATTCGTGAGGTCTCCATTTCCCTAAAAACATTCCATAGATTTTGATAAAGGAGGTGAAAATGTTGAAACGGTACACAAGTTTTCATTGAACTAGCACGAACGTACTTTTTCTTTCTTTGTATCAACAGCTGCAGTTGGTTACACACGACGTCAAAAGCGATGACATGCAGCTGCCAGTGTCAAGGTTGGATCGTACACGTATGCGACGTCTATCGATGCTCCTGCGAGTAAAGTCATGCAGGGCAAGCTAAGTGCAGTTAGGTCTTGGACAGAATATTCTCTCAATCTGCTCGTCCATGACTTTATCAGTCGGTCACTCAGATCAGCAGCACCTACAAAAGTTCTCTTATTCATTGCTTTCATTAAATGGTTTGCGTGAGAAAAATTCTAGTACCCCCGACATTTGCAGTTATAGTTGCCTTTGCATATACGGCGAACAGTCCGGGATTCTTGACGTATACCACGTAGTACCAGAAGGCAGATAATGTTCCCCCCATAGCAACTGCTGCATGAATAAGCAGCTGATGCAACTGGACATCGGATGAGAACAAGTATGTATATCCCAAGCTCCCATTTTTGTAAAGGACGTGACATATGAAAAAGATGTAAGATATCGCACAGATGCATCGCTTTGTAATCGAAGGTACCCCGACGTTCCAATTAAATAAGTCAACGTCGATTGGAAGCAGCCCTACGATGGAGCCAAGCCGCAAAAGTTTGAGAACTTGAAACCGCTCTGATTTATTCAGCATGGTGTAGCTTGTGAGGAGACTTACTCTGATGTGACTTATAAGGCATTCAAGTCAAGGTCTAAACCGTTTGTCAAACTTCCTTACACTCAGTCTGCAATTACGAATACTGAGAAAAGACTAGACAACCGACTAATTTTTTGGGGTTTCTAATGGGCCAGGGACATTGCAAGCTCTATACCTGGATTTCTTCCGTCGCAATTCCGCTGGATATTTTAGTGTGATTTCGTGCCCATGTAAAGTCCTTCCTTCCTTCGTTTCATAGTAATTTCGACTACAAGCAATAAAACAATCCGGGAGAACAACTTAGCCACTTTGCGACAAATTGTTCTATTACTTTTTTACTTTCCGCTTCTGAAGGCCAATTATCTTATGCTTGGCACTTAATGTGCGTGGGTTACAACGTTAAAATTTTAGAAGACATGGAATAGAAAATTATTAACTAGGAGTAAATTATACTCTTAGTCTGCAGTGTTCCACGTACGTACTGTGGAAATTGATGAAATCTTTGAACTACGTACGAGTTCCAGAAATATACAACTTACATGCTTGGATTAAAGGCACGTGGCTGATTACCGAAGAAACTTGGTAGGGATTAACGAGAATAAATTTCCACCCAGAAAGCTTGTAGAAGAGTTTTAGTAGATTAGATTTATTAATTGATTCACGCAAAGCATCTTATACATCGTAGACCAAATCCGTTGGTTCCGTTAGGATAACCTTTTTAAATTTAGAAGATAATAAATAATAAGTATTCCTGCTTTGATTCAAAACTTTGCTCGGAATATTTGAATCTAAATCAATCAGGCTTTGAGGTTGTAGTATTTGGAGTTGCTCAAGTACGTTGAAAGATTGTAGTCAGCTGCATTCCAAAAATTCTGTACTCATAAACAGTACAAGCACACACTTACCAGTTATGAACTAAATGCTCTCACGTTCACTTCAACCATAAGAATACCTATAGCCCCCAACCAAGCAATTGCCTGAGCCTGAAAAACCCACAAAGTTCCAGAGTTGCAAAATGACACTGGGTCAACCTTGCTTTCTTGGAACAGCTTTTTCTCAGCCTGCTTTAGGCCACCACCAGGAAGCTTTATCCGGCGCCATTTCTCCCACAAGCCATAAATTCCGGAACTCAGTAGAACTTTCATACGTGCAACAGCCGAACCTCTCAGAGCAGGATGCAATCCGCTTGCAAATTCGAATATGACTGGCCTTGAAAAAAACGTATCTTTGCTGTAAAAGTTGTTAGCTACCCTGTCATTTGGGCTGCTTTGTATCACTTGGATAAAGAGCTCCCAGTACGTTTGAAAGTCGTGGTCACTTATCAAAAATGCCACCGGTCCCTCCGACCGAAGGAGAACCCGACGAATGGACTCAGTGTTCGCGCACAAGTATGACGATTGTGAAATAAAGCTCTCTATTTTCGAAGATTCCTCTATCAGACGCCTCTGAAGAACTTTTTGCCAGTTTGGGTCGGTTGACGTCATCTGACTCAAGCTTTTCGCACCAAGTTTCGAATCTCGGTAGGCTCGGTCCATGATCTCATAGATGGTGCACGCAGCAGGAGCAATATCATGCCCTAAGCACACGAAGGTGTACGCGTACGTTTCTACAACTGAAACAGCGCATGAATCATTTATACCTTTGCGTTCTTGATATTTCGTAACATAAGACTCGTTAGCCAGAAGATAAAACGTAGTATTAAGTGGTAGTTGAAGAAATTCGGAATAGTTTGTAAAATAGTAAAAAGTTCTTGTTGCATCTGAGTTAAAAATGTCAGAATACACATTCACTATGAATGCTGTCAGAATGAACCATGAAATTACAACAGGCGCAGCAACGAAGACAAGAACTTTCCTACAAAAGTAACTCGACGTCGTGGGCGTGGGCATGTGGGACCTTGGGGATGTGAATGTTTAAACTGACCGAATGTTGCAGACAGGATCCAAGTTGATAGCTCAGCAGCCAGACTAAGCAGTCCGATTTCAGCGTTTTGTATTGTTGCCATTCGAAATACACCGATTAAAACTGCCAAAGTAACCCCTGCAGACATAAGAATGCCTAACCAAACCATTGGTGCGAAGGGTGAGAGGTACATGTACCAAGATATATTTGGGGTAAAGACTCCAGCCGTCGTGACGAATTTTATCAGACCGGTAGTACTGCCCGTTGGAATTATTTCTGTCGGTGTTGATACAGTTCGTAGGGTTGTTTCCATAAAATACGGTGTACACTGGAGTTGGAAATCCGAGCGCTGACTTTAAGGACCTAAAATAAAGCTGTTCATTCCTTCCGGGATCCCAGCTCGCGATTCTCGTTCAAACGGATTCCCATCATCAGTATCTTTTATTTTGTGAAAATTTTTCCAAGAAGCTTTGAAAAATTTCGCAAAGGCAACTACTGTTTTTTCCATTTTATCTGTACAGGTCTTAAATGTAGAGCAGTTGAACGTCAGACTGTTGGACATCTCATGACTAAGTATTCCGGAAATTCTTGGTAAACTTTCCAAATCCTCGTTCAACTGTAGAGTGAAGAATATAGGACGGTCATCATAACACAGAATTGTACCAAGTTTATCACGATAAATGGATCGGGCGCTTTTGTTAGTTAGAACAATGAAGACTTGTGGATAAACCCTTGCGAAAATTTGCGTAGGAGCGCCATCAAAATTTTGGGCCATTGGAAGAATGTACATTCGAACAGACTTTGCGTCGTAGCTCCACGAGAAAAATAGGGATGCTATGGTGAGTAGACACCGAGGAGACCTTACTCCGGCAAAACTATTTTGGTAAGAAAAATCAGATTTTAGAATTCCTGTACCTTGGGACAGAACGATGGGACTTTCGTGAGCTGACATGTAAAATATGCCATCAATGTCAACTACGTGAGTGAGGCAGCTGGAGTGGAGGTCAATGAGAGGCGAGATGTTTAGTAATGGATCAACTTGGTGGCTGAAAGCCAGACTTATAGCTGACATATTGGAAATTCAGTTCTTTATGAAATAATTTTCAGTAATTACGTAGACAAGCATGAACTGGAAGGTTATATCAAGGCCGTACGGAGCTTCGATTGACAGTTATTCATGTCCAAGTTGATATTTGTGTTTGAAATAATCGTTGCCACTACAATGAAACGCAGTCATACTGACAGTTTTACTACAAAAGTAAGAAATAAAAACTCTTGATTGAAGCATGTACTTATAATGCTACTACGTTCTTGAATGCCATACATTGAATATATTCTGTTATTGTTGGCTATCATGATTGCTACTGAGTATTCTTTGCTGTATCTTGAAAAATTAGTAGTGCTATTGTTAAGGCTTCAAGTGTCAGTTGAATGGACCCGTTTGGTGAGTAATACAGGAATGAGGTTCTAAAAATTTATCGACAAAACACAATCAACATCTTGGAATTTTTTGAATAGAATTGCAAAATGTCAAATTGAGTCTTTAAATGTGTTTTCATTCAATACTTTACAATTTTTCAGCACGTGTACTACTTTCCTAAGTTGGCCATGAATTCAAATTAGCAGACGCATCATTTGATTTTAATGTAAACTAATAATGAAATTCGTTTGTAATGCTCGCTTAAGAGGCTAAGCCAATAAGTTCGCGAGGATAAATAAAATTTCATTCTTTCATTTGATTTTAATATGGTCTCAGTTTTCTTGCAATTTCTTGCCTGTCTTACAGTACCCCACCTGAGCTTCAGTATTAATTATTCACTTGAAGCCGGTCATGATGGCAGCTTTGATCCCTTAGGTAATTTATGCCACCCTTAGCGAAGATAACAGAGGCTGCTTCAACACGTTCCAAAGCGCTTCCCATTGGACCTAAACACATTTAAATCAAACATCGTAAAAACTTGAACTTAATTTGAAGAGCTCGACTTTAAACTTAAAATTGATTTTTGTACCATAACCAGACTGGATGTGACTTCAAATCAACCATGAAGTAATAATTCACGGTTTTGTCCACTATCTGCATCAAGAACGCGATGCTAAGACCCTCATCCATGACCATGAAGTTACCCATACGCACACCTATTGGTCGTCTACGAAAAGTTTTTCCTCTTGGGTAATAAAGGCTTCTCTTCTTCTTACTTACGTCTAGCATGATATATGCAGTGATCTCAGCTTCAACATCTGCTAAACATACGATGGAAATCGCACGGAAGTCTTCCATGCACTTTATAATAATACATCCAAAGATGGCACCTCCCGCTCCAATAAACATCAATACAGGGATTGCCGCGAAATTTGGAAATCCCGCATCTAAATCCACCTTCATGACTGTAATAAGGCTACACACAGAGAGCATCAAACCTGCCAGTATAGTCAATGGAACCGCTAACCCGACCCAGTCATTGAACATAGCACAAAGAAGTTCCAGTTGGGCATGAAGTTTCAATTTATCTCTCCAGCTGATCTGTTCTGGGCTGAGGGACCTGGAAATTATGAATCAAAGAAATCTTATATAAAATGCTGCAAACTTTCTCAGGGCACAAACGCTTACCCGATCTTTTTGAATAGAATCATAGATCCAATTATCGTATCACTCATGAATACCACAATCGCCATCATTTGCCAGCCCAAATAGTTTAAATACAGCCAGTGCAGAAGCGCCCCAGCCCAGTACACTGCAGTTCGGAGCCATTCACCCTCTCGTATGTCATAGGAAGGTCCCGAAATGTGGTAAGATACAAATACAGGTGAGTCCCTCAGAGGAACAAAACATCCTAGAGTGATAACGGGGATGAACAAAAACAGTGCACTGGTAAGTGCGACTAAGATTACCACACTCCAATTCATTTCCACAAGCTCGAAAATATGTTTTCTCCTGAGGTATTTTCCTAAAATTTAGCACAGAATAAGTTTGTTGTCAAAGTAACTGATGAAAAATAAATGCAGTACATACTAGTGGCGAATCTAGTAAGTTTTCCGATAGCATTGTAAATGAGCGCAATATCCCTTGAGTTTCTTGCAAGTTTAAAGCTAACAATAGCTGGAACAGTTGCTAGTTGAAGGCTTAGTGTCCCAATGAGAAAATCAGCTGTAAGGCTGCCATTTACGACCAATTTCACGTCGCTTAACAAAGGCAACAGCGCATAGGTGACTGCTCGGAATACTACGAATGTGTAGATGAATTTGACAAGCCAATTTTTCATTCCCTTAATTGGAATTAGTTTTCTGTATCCGCTTTCAATCTTTACAACATGGAAAGGAAGAACGCCAACTGTTGTGAACTCGATGAATATAGCGTGAATCAAACAGCAAACCATCAAACCTCGTTGTTTTTTCCAAATGTACCAAACTTCCCTGCATTTCTCTCGAGCTCTTGTGATTTCTAGTTTGATTTTTTGAATGGCCTGAATTAGTTTTCCGGACATTTTGGTGGACTTCTTTGCATGTGTGCACAGAAGACTACTAAGTGGACCGATGTAGGACGGCGGTTCACCTAATCTTTTTAATAAAAATTATAAGGCTCCATTCTGTTCGACTCAAATTAAATGACAGAGCTCAGAGTGCCCGGATTTATTGATTGGTTTGCAAACCTTCTGCTGACGTGAATATTTTTTGAAGGTCTTTATAAAAGTTTGGCATAAAGTATAGTTGCTAGAAGCTTCGGAAACAATTTCTTTAATGCAAGTTCAATATCTACATAGTTTTTGCTTAGGGTTTTCTTCACCTATGGCAAATTATATGCCGAAGTGCGATGAATGTTCCACTAAATAATCGTAGGTGAACATCAGCTGCTGTGCCCAAACAAGTTTTTAAAGGGTGAGCAAAAACAGCAACTGATTCAGAATTTCCTCCCACATTCCCACGGGAACACCAAGAGTAAAATCCATGAAATTACCAACATCATAAGCTATAGGCCGAGTGGCTCGCAAAACCTTTTTCTGATACAGTCTTTGTTCCTCAGTGAGCATGCCCAAATTTTCCAACTTATTCTTACTCAATATTCCAACAATCGCTTCAGTCTCACGTACACTACTAATTATCTGCAAGGCATACCAGAATATAGTGAAAAGCTCTGTAAGTCCTACGCAAGGAAAACAGACATAAAGTACTAGCGGTAGGGCTGTAAACCTAATGGTGCCGTAGAGTGCAATCACAATACACGTTCCAAGACACAGAAAAGTAGGCCCGATCATAAATCTTGACCAGTTGTTGCACAGTTTGAAGAATACTTGAAAAGTCAAATAGCGCACATGAAGATTCGACCAGGCATCCGAACTTTTTGCATGGAATACCCTGTATAATTATACAAAAAACCTTAAGACGTGTTATCAAGATATTTTTTAATAAAAAACGTAAGCTTACTTCAAGTTGTCGGTGCAGGAATTCATGACGTTCAAGATAACCAAGGCTGTCATAGCCGACCATGCAGCAAGCATTGTACATTGCAATATCATGAACGTTTCAAGAGGCCAAAGCAGCTACTTCCATAGAACAGTAGGTATCCAAGGGCAGAAGAAAGGAATCCCGGTCAGGCTGAAAGTGTGATACAATGTGACGGGCAGTGATGGTGGGAAAATAAAATTCAACAAGGGCAAAAATAGAGCTATAATTCCCGTTACTGTGATTATAGCTACCGTTACTACAACTGACTTGAGGTTTGCCAAAATTCCAACTTGTCTTCCATTAACACTGTAGTACTGCATGATAATCGGAAATGTATTTAGTACCTGCATCGTTTCATACCTTTTAAACAAGAGAGAAACTGACATGCCAAGACCTGAGGTATAACTGAGAAACGAAGCAATACAAAAGATCAGTCGAAGATCCAAGCTCTCTGAGATCTCTTGCATTGCTAATGAGATAACATGTTGGAAAATCCAAATGCATTGTACCACAAGAAGGCAATAGTGAAATATCAATCCCCACAAGCTCTCCTTGATCACATACTTGCCGTCACTATTAACTGACAGTGAAACGTAGCAAAACTTGCAGCTATAGTACCCTACTAGCTTGAAGCAGCTTTCTAAGGCCTTGTACAATGTCTCGCGATATCGCAGGGACAAAATTGCTTCTAACTTTGAAGAAGTACTTCTTTTTAAAGATTTTCTCCACAACAATTTATTTACTGCGCCAACTTGACGAAGGCGTCGTCGTCCACCACCTTTTCTGATAGCCATTGTTGCAGCTTATGTGCAACTTTTATGACAACCTGGCTTTACTTACAGAAATGCTTTACTGCTCGGTTGACGTCAATCTCTCTAACCTCTCAGCGGTTTTTAATCAAGGATTAAAAACGCCGTAAGAGAACCTAAAAAACTCGGGGCCTTTCAATCCTTTTAAGGCAATATATTTATGCATGATGGATTTTAATGGAAACAAGTTTTTAAAGTGCAAGTAGGAAAACCAATTGATTCAAAATTTCCTCCCACATGCCGAAAGGAATTTTAACAGTAAAATCCAAAAAATCCCCGAAATCAAGCCGAATAGCTGTTGTAGCTCTCACTACTTTTTTCCTATACAGTTTTTGCTCAGCAGTTTCCTTGCGGAAACTTTGCATGGAGCTTTTTGTTAAAATTCCTACAATTACTTCCGTCTCCTGTGCAATGTTGATGATTTCAAAGGCAAACCAAAATATAACGTAGGTCATTATGAATCCGACGCAAGGAAAACAGATATAGATTACTAGTGGTAACTGTGTTATCCTTATGGTACCGTACAGCGCAAAAACAACCGCTAAAGAATTAAACGAAAAAGTTGGCACTATCATGAATCTGGCCCAGCTGTTGCACAACTTGAAGAATACTTGAA
>JAQIWI010001325.1:0-17244 GCA_034698825.1 Deuterosminthurus bicinctus | reverse complement strand
TTCCCAAGTTGAAGTTAATATCGTTATGAGTTTTAATATTATAAGAAGCTGGTGAAGAAGGTATTGTGATTGGATGTTAATTTCAAATTTTTTGTAACAAATTGTTCCCGCGGTTAGTGACTTCAATGATTTGATTACTGTGGTTTGAGTATAGAGATCTCTATGTATCGGTAAGTTTTGGAAATATGTAGTGTGTAGTTTGCATATTTAATGACTAAATAAGTATGTTAATGGGTGTGGTGTGCTGTGTATGGGGGTGAGTGTTGTTTCGCTGTTGAACAAAATGGTTGTTGGACACGTTGTTTGTAGTGTTGGTTTACTCAAGTTCTAATTTGAAATATTAGTAAAGTTTGATTATCTTGTGTCGATAAATTAGTATTGTGTTAGTTCCTTGGTTTGGCAATTTATATAAGGTAATGTGGTATTATCGATTTATGAAGTGTAATGTGGAATAGTATTATCATATATGAAAATTTCGAATTAGTACATTGACAACTATCGTTAATTCTGATTAAACTATATTTAATTTGGTTAATTTGTTTAAATGTACGTAATATATTATTCATTATTGATGTGTTATTTTGCAGGTTAATTATGGATGCCGGTACGTCAAAGGTGGCTGGAAATGTCAGTGGATTATCCGATGAACATTTGATTAAAGTTCAAGAATCGATCAAGAAGATTAAGTTTCATTTTCTTTTGTTCACCGGTAAACTTGATTTGATGAGCATGATGTATTCTCAAGGACAGAAGACTTTGTTGAACACCGAAAGTGAACTTACAAAGAAGGCTTTGTATGAAGATTTTGACCAGGATTTGTGCAGAGAAATAGATGATATCATTAAAAAACTTGAGTGCATGAAGAAGGATATTAAAAATGACAAAGGGAATGACGTTGTGGAAGAAATAGGTGAAGATGTAGATTCATCTGAAATGGAAATTTTGACAAATGTAGTTGGAGATATTGTTGTGCACATGACCGGGTTGGAACAGCAAGTTTTGGATGTTCAAGCATCAATTGATACGATGCAATTTAATTACCCGTTAGTTGTTGAAGTTAATGATGATCATGCGGATGGCAATAGTTCAGAATCAATTTAATTGAGAATGTATGAACGGACGTAGTTGTTTTTGTCATGTAATAGTTTTTTTTTGTTGTTAAAACATACGAATGTAGATCATGCTTGTATGTTGGAGGGATGTGGGGATTGTTATGTATGTTATCTTATTAAGTTCACTTGTGTGCACTTATGTATTAATTGGAGTTATGTGGCTGGTGCCATCTGTTGTTGTAAGTGTATTTGATGTCGGCGTGGGCTGTTATCGTAAGGTAGTGGTGACTAACGTAATGTGCAGTTGATTTTATTTATAGTTAGATTTAGTGTTGGGTTTAATTGGAAAATTAAATGAAATTATTGTATGTGTTTGGTGAATTTTTTTTAGCATAATTATGATCAATTGATTTCGTTGAATGGGCTTAATATGTCCTTGAGTTATGAAGCGGGTTTGGCATAACTTTTAATTAGCTTTTATAGTTTTTGACTTTGTAAGCCTTGCTTATAAAGTAGTTAATTTTTTCGCATCATTTAAGTCGGCTGTGTTGGTTATGGTAGATACAGGATGAAATGGTATCTCATAAATTAGAACTGAATCATACGTGTGTTGCTTTTTTCTTAATGTTATGTTCCAATTTGAAATTAACGACAGTTTTCCACATATAGTTCAAGTTTTTATAGTGCACGTAATACCAAAATTAGGACTACCTACGTGTTGATTCCGTGTAAGAGCTTGCGATAAGGAAATATTGGATTCCATTTGAAATTATTTATGAATCCCGTTACGTGGCCAGTTTATGTAGATTTGGAGTTTATTGCAATTAGTATAAAGATGTGAATGTGTGTTTCGCTCAAGAATTTGTAATTATATTCGAATAATTGGGAACTGGAAATAATTTGTAAGTACTAATTTCTTAATGTTGTTTTGACTAGAAGTTAGGTAATGATAATTAATTTAATAATAATAGTTATATTAATTTAGAAGTATGATTATTAATTTAATATCTTAATCAAAATTAATTTAATGTTATATGTTTGTAATTTTTTGTTTCAAGTCGCATTGTGATGGAGGATTTTCCACCGGAGGTTTGTTATTTTTAAATTTGTGTAATTATTCAGTGTGTATTATGAGGTAGAATGTATAGTTAATTGTTGTTGACTATTTCAGATCATTGACGTTATTCTATCTCAGTTGTCAACAAGGGAAATCATACGTGTTAGTAGAGTGAATAAATCCTGGTACTATGTCGGTCGGGCTCATTTGAGATTGTTCAGAAAGTGTACGGCGTTTTTGAATTCTGATTTGAGCGAACTGGTCGCTGTAGATCATGCAGTTCACAATGAAAGACTTGGTTGTATCAAATTTGTCAATATTGGACCCATTGATTCTTCATCGAGGACGCCTTGGATTTCCAAAATGGATGTATATGTTGATCGTAAGCTTCGGTTAACTCGAGGATTGGAAACTGTTGTGTTTAATCTTCCGCCGACTCAATATAATCAGGCTGATTTGTGTTATTTGCGTTATATTTTAATGAATAATCGTAAGACTTTAAAGAAAATAGTGCTTCGTGGGAATTATAATAGTGCTTTTACTAATCTGTTTGGTTTTTTGGCCGGACCAAGTTATGGTTGTGTTTATCCTGAGTTATTGGATATTGTTGTAGTTGGTTGGAGGTTTGCTATAGGGTTTGCTTGGAATTGTTGGGTGTCATGTGTGACTCCAAATTTGAGAAACATTCATGGAAAGTCAGAAATGATAGCTGGGGGCAATTATTTACCTGTGATTGTGCGTCTAGTGAGAAGTTTTGTTGTGCCTTTAAGTGTATCAGAATTGTCGTTGCCTCGTGTAGTGGAAGCTATGAGTTATTTAGAGGATTTAGTAGAAATAGAATTTAATTGTGTTAATATGATTCCATCTGTACCTGTGGCTCAAAGACCAGATTACTATCGTTTGATTGACCACAATAGTGATACCTTAGAGAGACTGTGCATATGTCCGTGTCGGTTTTGCGGGTTGTTGCAATATAATGTGTTCATTACATTGGAAAATGTAACTGAAGTGGAATACTTGTGGCACACTGGATTTGCTATTGCACCGAATTGGGCGTATAATTTTCGCGTTGGTTTTGCTTCAAACTTTTATTTTCCTGCACTTGAAAGAGTTATTGTAAGTATGGATGTGTTTGAGGGGCTTGGGATTATTGTGAATAATGATGGAGAGATATGGTTTGAACAAGGCCGTCCTTTGTCTATGTTAATAAGATACTACTATGATGATCGTCATGTTGTAGGAGAACTCGGCGCTATGGTTGGGAGAGTTAGGAGTTTGAAAATAGAAGTTCGGAATTTTGCTATTGGACATCATTATATGGTTGCGAGTTGTTTTGAACACTTACCATCACTTTGTGATCTGACTCTTCATATTTGTAGTATTTGTGCTCGGACTGAATATGTGCCTCATGTTATTGATGCTTTGTTATGTGGGTTGTATGCGGAAGAAGTTATGTACTTGAAGCGTTTAATTGAAGATGGAAGTTTTGATTTGGATACATATCAGTTCGCACCAGTAAGGCCTTCATTGCACTATTCTCGTAAGTGTATTGAATTTTTGTTTGTATAAAATTGATAATAGTATATTTTATAAGGATTTATATTTATTGTGTTTTTTAACAGCTATGACGAAATTATCATTGATGGAATCTGATGGCTTGTGTACTGCGTTGAAGTATATTTCTGTGGTGTCGTGTAGTTTGGTATTTGGACGACGTAGTCCTCGGATGACCGTAATTGTGGAGTTAGGAGACTCACCATATTTGGGAGGTAAAATGATTATTAAAAATATTAATTTGGTAATTTTATAATATTGTTGATATTTCTGAATTGGGATATTTGTATCATAGGTTACATGGATATCGGAAATTTTGTGGAATTCGTCGTTTGATATATTTTTTATGTTTATAAATTTATATTATATAAATTAGGTAATAAAGATTAAGAAGGTTAATTATGTTTACGCTTGGTAAGGTGGTTCGGGTTTGTGTTGATATTGTAATTTGAATATTGTATATTCATGATATTGTAATTTCACGTATTTGTGATCACTTTCAATAGATAGATTTCAAGTTGTATTATTTAAGTTACATTTTTTTTTGAATTTTGTGTTTTAGCCATATAGGAATTTTTCACTTGTAGTTAGCGAACAGATAGCAGTTGTTAGGCGCAAAGTTGGTTCAACTGTAGTCGACATAAGTGACGGATATTATGCTTTTGTGGGATATTTATTATGTAGTTGAATCAACTTCAAGTTCTTTATGTTATTAATCATAATATCGAATTTCAGCGACATCAGTCGTCCTGTTTTACAGAATTTGATATAAATTTAATTTTAAAAGTATTCAGTTGATTAGTATCATTATCAGTAAAAAACAGTTGAATAATTGTATGTAAATTTACATGAAATTTCCATTATTATGTAAATTTCCATGTAATTATATGTATACTCAACATGCGAAATCATCTGACAGAAATACATATAGAGACAACATAATTATAATATACAATATGTATTTACTTATAATGTTATTATATATTGTTGTTATTAATATCATTAATTATATTGCAGTCTATTTCAAATTACAATGTTGAAATAAATGAGTAGTTCATATTTGGGGCTTTGTTAAAATGGTGAGAAATGTATTACACTATTAAAAATGTTAATTGAGAATAGTATTTTGAGTTGTAACTTTTGTAATTAACATTCTTTATTCTAAGCATAGCAGTCCAACCTGTCGTAGATTACCTTGCCTCAAAACTGAAAGTGTATGCTATGTAAAAGTTGCGAGAACAAATAGTTACGTCGAACGTTTTGTTGGTAGTTTTGACGCCATCTATGTTGTATTGTGCAAATTATTTACGGCATGGCCCTAAGGGTACAAGAGTTGTTTGCTAACACAAAGAAAACATCAGTGGGTATGAGTTATAGTGTGCAAAGGTTATGTTAATTACAAAGTGAAAGTGTGGTAATAGTTTATGACGTGTTGTTGATGTAAATGTAGGTAAGGAATTTTATCTATATAATGTTTTTTGTGTATTTATAAGTTGTATACTTTTACGTGGTTTGTTTGATGAATTGTGATTTTGTAGTTTTACTAAATCGTCATTCATATTTTGAAATTACCAACACGATGGATGAGTTACCACCGGAGGTTTGTTATTATTGAAATGTCTAATTTGTTGTAGTTGTTGTTGGGTGTGAAGGTGGTTGAGTACTTTGAGTGATTGTTGTCATTTTGTTTATTGTCAGATTAAGTGATAATTTTTTTTTTATAATTTCAGATGGTTGACGTTATTTGTTCATATTTGTCTACCAGCGAGGTTATTTCCGCGTCAAGAATTAACAGATGCTGGTATTTCGTGAGTAGAGCGCATTTACGACTGTTCCGGAAGTGCAAAGCCTTTTTGGATTCGAATCTTAGCGATCTTCTATTATTGGACCATGCTATTTGTGGAGAAGGGATGAATTATGTTAAGTATGTCAACGTTGGTCCGATCGAGTTGTATTCAAGAAATCCGTGGATTCCTACTGTGGATGTATATTTCGATCGCCGATATCCGCAATCTGAAGGAATTGAGACTTTTGTGTTTAATTTACCACCAACAGATTATCATTCTTGTGAATTGTTTTATTTGAGGTCGACGTTAATGTCTAATCGTGAAACACTTAAGAAATTGGTGTTGCGTGGTAACTACAACAGTGCGTTTTCGAATCTATTTGAATTTTTAGTTGGACCTAACAGTGATTGTGTTTATCCCGTGTTAGAGGATGTTGTGGTGGTTGGCTGGAGTTTTCCTGTAGGGTTTGCGTGGAACGCTGGGATGGCAAGTGTAGCACCTAAACTACGGAATATTGAAGGGAAGTCTGTGTTGGTTGCTGGCGGTGACTATTTACCTGATATTTTGAGGCTTGTAAGGAATTTTGTTGTCCCTATAAGCTTGTCTGATGTTTCCTTGCCGCGAGTAGTGATGGCTCTGAATGATTTGGTGAATTTAGTGGAGATTGAATTCAATTGTGTGAACTTGATTCCTTTTGTGCCTGTTGCTCAGCGACCAGATTATAATCGTGTTATTGACAGAAATACTGGAACGTTGGAGAAGATTGTTATTTGTCCATGTCGGTTTTGTCTACTGCTACAGGAATATCCAGTGATTTGCTTTGAGCGTGTCGAAGAAGTTGAGTATTTGTGGCATACTGGATTTGCAGTCCCGCAGAACTGGGCAAACAATTTTCGTTTTGCTTTTTGTGCGAATTTCTTTTTCCCAAGACTTCAAAAAGTGGTTGTTAATATGGACCCTTTTGAGCGGTTGGCTATTTTAGTCGATGATAATGGGGAAGCTGTTATGGAACAAGGAAGACCTTTATCGATGGTACTGAGATATTTCTACGACGATCGTCATTGTGTAGGAGAAGTCGGACCAGTTCTTGGTAGAGTTACAATTATGGACATTGAAGTGCGGAATTTTGCAATTCATACTCATAATATGATAGCGACGTGTTTTGAGTATTTGCCACGTGTTGTTGAATTGACTCTTCGCATCTGTAGTATGTGGGCTCCTATTGAAGTGTTGCCTTTTTGTATTGATGCATTAATTTGTGGGTTGTATCCAGAAGAAGTTGGGTATTTGAAGTATCTTATACAACACGAGGATGTTGATTTAAGTGCGTATCAATACGCACCTGTAAGACCATCATTGCACTATTCTTGTAAGTTATATAATGTTGAATCGACATTGGATATTTATTGTAATTAGCCGAACAATGATATACTTTAATTAATGATATTTTTAATATGTATGTTGTTGTTAATTGTAGGTGTGCAGAAGTTTACTCTTTTTGATTTAGACGGCCTGTCTAATGGAGTAAGGTATATTTCTGGAGTATCTTGTGTTTTGGTATTTGGTCGTCGGAATCCTCGGACTCATGTTGTTGTTAATATGGGAGGAAAGCCCTATCTTGGAGGTAAGCTGTAATAGTGTGCTTATTTAGTATGTTATAATGATTGAATATGTGTTTCAGGTTTCAGATATTTATCGGACTATGTGGACATCGTACAGTAATGTTGCATTGTTATGTGAGGATTGATTATTATTGGTCGTGATTATTTAATTTTAATTGTTGAATATTGTTAATTTTGTAGTTTTGTAAGTTCAAAGTTAATATTATTGTAGTATCATTAATTATTGATTGATAATAGTTGTTCCAGTTTCTAATTGTATTAGTAGAATTATGACTTTAATATTGTTTCATTGTATATTTGTATTGGTATAATTATATCATTTTTTTTATTTTGATTTAGTTTAAATAGTCAACTGAAATTCAGTACATTGGTAAATTTCATAAATTTTGGTTTGTTGGTCATTAATGATATTATTATTCTATTTAAAATTTAATTTGATGATTCTTTATTAATGGTATAGTGATAAATAGATGAACGTATGAAGTACATGACTATGTGTTGTAAGAACGAATTTTTTTGAATATTGATATGTAATATGGTTGATCAATAGAATTGTGTTTAATAACATTTTAGAATATATGTAGTTTCGTGTTTTAATATAAAAATTATGTTTGTTGAGTTGTTATGTAGTTTCTTGGATTGATAGTCGAAAATTTGTACTTATAGGACTATAATGTAACTTCAGATTGAATTTATGTTATTAGTCGTTATGTTAGTATATATTCATGTCAATATTTATTCTCCAGTGATATGGCCAGCGGCTGTCTTTGTGCTTGATGAGAATGTGGCGGCATATAATTGTTTCCATGTGAAAAGCCGGAGGGTCTGCTGGTCCTGGAGGAACGTTCCATTGACTGTTTATTGTTTTCGTGTAAGAACGAACTATTTTGAATATTGATGCTGAATATGGTTGATGAATGTATTTAATTACGTGTTAGTTTTTTTAGTTTCGTGTTTAAATATAAAAATTATGTTTGTTAAGTTGTTATGTAGTTTTTTGGATTGATAGTCGGAAATTTGACCCTAGTACGAGTTGATGATTAAATCATTTATTGGAATTTGTTTTGAAATGTGTCTATTGATAGCAGTAGTTTGTTTTCTACGCAGTACAATGCCATAATTTTATGTCTTATTTTGTGAGAGCGGCTAAACTTGTCATGAGAATAATTCTTTGCTGTAATGGTGATGGTGAGAGGACTTTAGCGACTGAATTAGTTGATTTGACGTTACATGACATTGTTGAATTGATTGGTTTTAAATCTGATTTCACAGTGAGCACACGAGCCTACATACAGTATTGATTAAAGCATATACGAAGTCGAGTCGAATGGCCTTGTAAGTGCATGTTATTGTTGTAAGTGAGTTTTTTTTTTTTTTTTCATATTAGATAATGTTGGTGAATTAGATGATTTTGTAACGATGTCGCCATCTATGTTGATTCATGGAGTTAGTGTCGGCGTGGCTCTAAGGCTACGAGGCTATGCTGTCTATGAAGATGTTTAGTTGATTATGATTTAATTTTATTACTCAAAAGTTGTAATTAGTTTCAAAGTGGAATTGTGTTATATTGGATGAAAGTAAGAAATGTAGAGTATATAGAATTGTGTGAAGTTTATGGTATTACCTTATGGTAATAGTAATAAATTAAATGTAGTGTGTCACATGTTGAAGTTATCAGCGCGATGGACCAATTTCCTCCTGAGGTATGTAAATATAGTTGTTATAAGTGAGTTTATGGTTTAGTGGTGTGGTCTTTGTAGTAGAATGCAGTGTTTATTATAGATATATTATGTTGGAACAATGTTGACGTATTTAATTATTTTTGTTTCAGTTGATTGACCTAATCATCTCGTATATGTCGACCAGTGATATTATTTCAGTGTCAAGAGTAAATCGTTCGTGGTGTTCTGTTTGTCGAGCTCATTTGCGGCTATTTCGGAAGTGCACGGCATTTTTGGATTCTAATTTAAGTAATCTGTTGATGCTTGATAAAGCAATTAAAGATGAAGGATTGGGGTATATTAAATTTGTGAACGTAGGGCCAAGTCAGTCGTCACGAAGGAATTCGTGGATTCCGAAGCTGGACATTGTTGAAGTTCGTCCTTTGATGCTAACAGAAGGAATTGAGACATTTGTGTTTAATGTGGCTCCTACAGAATACCATTACTCAGAATTGTATAATGTGCGGTCGTTATTAATGCGGAATCGGAAGACTTTAAGAAAATTGGTACTACGTGGGAATTACAGCAGTGCTTTTATCAATTTATTTGGATATTTGGGGGGATGTAATCACGATTTTGTGTATCCTAATTTAACGGATATTGTAGTTATTGGGTGGAATTTTCACATAGGATTTACGTGGAATGTATGGTTGACCGCTGTTGCTCCTAACCTGAGAAATATCGATGGGAAATGTGTGTTGATTGCTGGTGGCATTTATGATCCTCACATTCTTACACTTGTAAGAAGATTTGTGGTGCCTGCAAGTGTGGCTGCAGGTTCGTTGCCGAGAGTCGTCGTAGCTATTAATCATCTCGTGCAGTTAGTAGAAATTGAATTCAATTGTATAAATCTTTTGCCGATGGTTGCGGGCGAAAGGCCTAATTATTATCGTCTTATTGCTGTTAATTCGTATACTCTGGAAAAACTTACTATTTGTCCTCATCGGTTTTGTGAGTTGTTGCAAGTGTATCCTTTGATTATATTTGGAAATCTGAGTGAAGTAGAATATGTCTGGCACACAGGATTTGCAATTCAGCAGTTGTGGGCTGAAAATTTTCGCTACGCGTTTTGTGCAGAGTTTCACTTTCCATTAGTTGATAGAGTTAGCATTAACATGGATTCGTTTGAAAATCTTGGAATCATTGTTAATGACAATCATGAAGTATTATATGAATACGGTCGACCATTGACCATGTTCGTCAAGTATTTTTATGATGACCGGCATTGTATTGGAGAGATAGGCCCGGTTATTGGAAGAGTAACAAGTATGGATATAGAAGTCCGTAATTTCGCAAGTAGTACACATTATATGGTTGCGAGCAGTTTCGAATATTTGCCATTTCTTGATGATTTGACGATTAACATCTGTAGTATGTGGACACGGGCTGAAGATTTACCATATGCTGTTGATGCACTAATCTGTGGGTTGTATGCACATGAAGTGGCGCATTTGCAAAATTTACAACGTGATGGTGATTTTGATTTAAATGCGTATCAGTATGCTCCTGTTAGACCATCAGTGCATTATTCTTGTAAGTTAATGTCGTATTGTAATTTATTAAAGATAATTTCGAAATGTATTGACTAACATTTTAATGTTTATGTGTTGTTTTATAGCTATTCGCAAGTTAACGTTGAGTGATTTAGGTGGTCTGTCGACTGCCGTGAAGTATATTTCTGAAGTTTCCTGTCGTTTGGTGATTGGACGACACAGAACATTGATGACAGTAGTTGTGGTTCTCGGAGGGTTACCATATTTAGGAGGTAAATTGAAATAATATGTATTTTATGAAATGAAATTAATGACGTCTTATTATTTTTTAGGTTTTGATGACATCGGGGATTTCGTGGAATTTGTGTAGGATAAATAGAACATTTATTCAGGGATTTTTAACATTCCGTGGGTTGTTTGAGTATTATTGTTTGGTTGACTTGGCTTTAGTTTAGTGTTTAGTTATTAGTATATTTTATACGTGAATTGGTTAAATTTAATATTTAAGCTCATTTAGTTGTTTTTAAAACAGTTATTGTAATGTATTTGTGTTCGTTAATATACGGTGGCGATGTTATATTAATTGTGTTTAATTTGTGGATTGATTGGAAACGTTTGTTAATTTAGTTGACGATATAGTTAGAATTATTATGTTGTTGTTAAAATTAAGGTTATGAAGGCAGCATTTGTTTGGAATTATTTTAGTACATTATTTAGTTTGTATTTCTGTGAAAATGGTTTTGTAGTTAATAACAAATTTTAAAGATATGTAACGATCATGATATAAATTACATTAGGGCACATATTTAAAACATTGTTTTGATTATATTAATGACGGCAATCGTGGGTAAGTTGTTTAATGAAAATGTGTGTTTTGTTAAATTGTGTGAATTATTTGACGATATATCATTATAATTACTATAATGGGAACTGTTTTGAGAAGAAGAACAATAGTGTTTAAATGAAAATTTTTTTTTGTTAAATAAATTATGTTGTAGCTGTGTATAATGTCATAACAATTTTAATTACTGGAAATTGAGTTTTGGATTGTGTTATTATATTAGATTAATGGTTTTACAGCTACATTGTTCAGGGTTGTTTTAGTATTTAAGTTGATACGTTGTGCTGTTATTATTTGGTGTAATTAAATTATAATTATTATTGATATTGTTATTTTGTGTTCGTGTGGGAAGACAAAGTTATCATGAATAAGATCTATGTAATTATTTTGTAATAAGCATTACACATCTACTTCATTTGTAATATTTTTACATATTCTATGTTGTTTGTCTGGATGTGTGAAGAGGACAGATGGAATTAAAGGAAGCTAAATGTGTTATTTGAGTTAACCAAGTTGTTTTGACTGGGAAATTCTTTGGGAGTTTTTCTTATTTTTCAATATAAAAATTCTCATTATTAGGTACTCGAAGGCAATTGGAGTTTAAAGTAAAAGGATGTGTTGTGATGGTTATATTTGTATTAAATTTAATGACAATTTTTATGCTGTAGTTGATTTATATGGAGCAAAATATGGGGTATTGATGTACATCAATATTGGGCTCGTCTTGATGTCGCCATCTATGTTAGTTGTTGGAATATTTTTTCGGCGTGGGGCTTTTTGTATGAGCTGTTGTTTATATGATTTAAGATTACTTGCTACAAAGCAATTAGTGTAAATTGTTGTTATTTGTTAATTCTGAAATTTTGTTCAGTCACAAATGCATTTTTTCTGAGGTTATGTTTAAGTAGTTGGTATATTAGAAATAAGCTAGTATTAATTGATTGTATTATTGGAAATTTCGAAATTAAATTCGTAATGGATGAGTTCCCACCAGAGGTTTGTTGCATTTAAGTAAATAATGTGTGTGTAGTTATGTTTTGTTGGACGGTGATTGTATAAATGTTTGTTGTATGTGAAAATGTTTCATTTGGAATTAATTATGAACTTTTTATTTGTAATTTATTGCAGATTATTGACCTCATCTTATCTCACTTGTCGAACAGTGATATTATTTCTGCGTCAAGAGTTAATAGATTGTGGTTATGTGTTAGTCGAGCGCATTTGCGATTGTTTCGTAAATGTACTGCATTTGTAGATTCAAAAATGTGGAAACTGCGGAAGCTTGATCGGGCAATTTACAATGACGGTTTGGGATATATAAAATTTGTGAACGTTGGACCTATTCAAGGTTGTTCCAGAAATCCGTGGATTCCTGTTATGGATATACATGCAGATCGTCCGTTGCAGTTGACTGAAGGAATTGAAATATTGGTGTTTAATGTGTCTCCAGCCGATTACCTGCCTTCTCAAGTTTGTTATCTGCGATGGATTTTAATGTCGAATAGGCAGACGCTTAGAAAATTGGTACTTCGTGGAAATTATACCAGTTCTTTTATTAATGTCTTTGAATTTTTGGGTGGATGTAATTACGATATTGTGTATCCGGGATTAGTTGATATTGTCGTTGTTGGGTGGAGTTTCCCAATTGGTTCATCTTGGAACAAATGGATGTACGATGTTGCACCTAATTTAGGAAATATTGCTGGTAAATCAGTCTTGATAGGAGGTGGCAACTATCTTCCTGAAATTCTACGACTTATAAGAAGTTTTGTGATTCCAACAAGTGTGTCTGCAGGGTATTTGCCTCAAGTTGTGGTAGCCTTGGGTCATCTCGTGAGTTTAGTAGAAATTGAATTTCACTGTGTTAATAATATCCCGATGGTACCTGAGGCTGAAAGGCCCGACTATTATCGTTTGATTGATAGGAATAGAGAAACCTTGCAGAAAGTGCTTATTTGTCCGTGTAGGTTTCGTTTATTGTTGGAACAATATCCATTCATTCAATTTGAACGTGTATGTGAAATGGAGTATGTTTCACATTTCGGGTTTGCCGGTTTTCATCATTTGCGCGACAGATTTCGCTTTGTGTTTTGTGCAGAATTGTATTTTCCTGTGTTGGATACTGTTATTATTAACATGGAAGCGTTTGAAAATCTTGGGATTATTCTGGATGATGATGATGCAATTGTTTATGAAGAAGGACGCCCAATTTCCATGTTCATCAAATATTTCTATGATGACCGTCATCATATTGGAGAAATTGGACCGGTCGTTGGTAGAGTTACTTGTATGGATATTGAAGTCCGGTATTTTGGAAGTCATACCCATCATATGGTGGCAAGTAGTTTTGAATGTCTTCCAAATCTTGATGAATTGACGCTTCGCTTTTGTGGTATGCACTTGCGGGCTGATCATGTACCCTATGCTATCGATGGACTTATATGTGGACTGTCTGTTGACGAAGTAGTGTATTTGAAGAATCTTCAAAGCGATGGTAATTTTGAATTAAGGGCTTACCAGTACGCTCCTGTCAGACCTTCAGTGCAGTATTCTCGTAAGTTTTTTAATGTCATATTTCGAATAACTGTTGTAACAATTGCTTGTAATATTGATAATAATTTTTTTTTGTTTTTTAATAGCTATGAAGAAGTTAAAGTTGAGTGATTTAAACGACCGGTCCGCTGCTGTAAAGTATATTTCTGAGATAAGCTGTGGGTTGGTATTTGGGCGACGTATTCCTCGGATGACTGTTATTGTTGAGTTAGGAGAGTCACCATATTTAGGAGGTAAATTATAATATTATAAATGTTACGATTGGGATAATTTACGTTTTTTAATTTTGCAGGTTTCAAGGATATCGAAGATTTTGTGGAATTTGTGTGATAATCGTCAGATTCATGTTGTACTATTGGTTTATATGAATGTATTTTTTTGGTTTATTGTGAGTTTGGTAGTATTTAGTTTAGTGATTGTTATATTTGATAAGGAATAGTATGTTTTATTTTATTGATTTCGAAGTTTAAGTTTGTTTTATTTTGTAGACTTCTTAGTTGACCATTGTTGTTTTTTTTTTGACAAATGTAATATTAATTTAGTTTAATTATTCATTGTTCAATATTGACTATAGTCATTTGTATGTTATTAAATACAGTTTTAGAATTTTTGTAGTAAGTAATTGTGCGGTAATTAAGTGAGAAGGTCGTAGTGTATGAAATGAATAACTATAATTAATTTTTAGGTTTACATTTTTGTAATTCTGTACTGATAATATTATAAGTCTACATTAGATTTTCCAAGATTGTTTATATGTCTTGTCTTTATTTAAATATTCATTGGTTGGTGAAGTTAGTATGTAATTGCTATAAATTACAAATTCATCGTTACAATTTTTTGTTACTATTACATTCATTGCTTATAATCAATTCAGACTCACAATATAGTAATATATTTGATTTATATTACAATTTTTTTCTCTTGAATCAAATTTAACCTGAATTTATTTGTCATTATTACGGTTCACCACAGCGACGTCAAGGCCAGGCCAATTTTGATTATATAATAGGCTCATATATCCTTTTGACTTTTATGGAGCTGTTGCCAATATATTGCTAACCGGATAATTTCATCTGATAGTAGTGTGGTGGAGGAGCAATTTGGTCTGAATATTTTCTTTTAACAGTAACATGACACAATATAGCGCGGGAAAGGCGAGTCTCTTTCTGTAAAAATAAATGGGAAAAACAAAATTTGTAAGTACTTATAGTTCGAAGCGAAGTCTTGATTGAATTTTTGCATAATTTTGATAGGATCTTTTCATACAACGATATGTTAGCTTAATCAGTGATTTATTTATTCTTTGTTGTTGATATTAGTGATACCTGATTTAATTTCGAGGTCTTAGCTCTCGTGCGTAAAGCTACATATAATTAATTCTTAACATATGCAGATGTCACTTACGATATCTGAGTGGTTGAAAGTTAGGGATTTGATTCAGACTAAGGTAAGAAATCTGTCGCAGTCACGGAGTTGACGTAATCCAGAATGTGTGGATATCCTAATTAATATACGTTTGTATAGCGAATATGTACAATTTTATTATTAGATGATATTAATGACGTAAATTTATTACCTCCAAGATAATTGTGTCCAAAATCCACGTTTAACTGTGAACCATGAATGTGACGTAGTACTAAGATGCAAGATATTCCAGACATATAACGAACAACACCGTCGTATCTTCCATAGTCCCAAAAAATTACTTGTGGTATTTCTATAAACGACACATGATAATTAATAACTGTTGTATTTATTGTGATGTTGCTTAAATATATTCAATAAATAATAAATCAAAATATACTTGAATGTAGTAACCCTGGTCTAATAGATGCGAATTGGTATTGTTCCAATTCAGAACTGTGTTGTCCAAACTGACGTTGTAGCTCCGCAACTTCTTCTGGATTAATTCCACATATCAAGGCATCAATTGCACATGCACGACGATTTTCTCCCAACCAATTCGTTTCAAACAGTACGATCAATGTTTTCAATTTCGGGCAATCGATAAAAAATGATGAAATATACATATCGTTAGTATATCCAAAATCGTGCACTTTGACGACCACACGAATAATACGTCGAATACCAGGCCCAAGCATTGCCGCTTGATGGTACGCATCATAATATCCTTTAAGCCACACTTGCAAATCTTGTCCATTATTTTGAGCTATGACTTCAGCTTCGTCCAACGGCATTGGAATAGGCCCGAACACTCCCATGTCAAGAATAATATATTTGAGTTCGGGCATCAGTTTTGCGTTGGTGAAGTGTTGTCTAAACAGTCTTATGTCAGTATCGTTCATAATATCACCATGATGATCCAAAAATCTCACGTATATAAGACACGGAAATTGTATCATATGATATCGATGTAGTATTTGGACGAATCGACAATGGCAGATGTGAACTTCCTTCAATTTTGTAGCATTATTATTGAAAAGACAATAATAATTCGGCAATAATCGAGCGGGTAGTGGTGGCAAGAAATTTCTGCATTGGTACTCAATCCCGACGAGTTCCCGAAGATACGTGATAGCATCTACTGTATTAGCCAGATCAGACTCGAGAACACACATGGGAACAACGAAATGATTAACAACACTAAGAGTACAAGTTTCATAAGGTCCGTCACCAGATAAAGTAGATCGACCAATGATTTTTTTCAAATTTGGAGTCACTTTGTGTTGTAATTGATTCCATGTCATGCCGATCAAAAATTTTACACCTTTAATTCCAACTTCTAGTAAGTTCGGATAAACTGCACTTCCATCTTTTCCACTTAAAAACTTGAATACATTCCGAAATGGGTTCATGCCAGTACATCGAAACACGACTTTTGTCAACGATTTTTGGTGAAGTATCAAAATTGATCTCATATACATCAAATTTTGTGATGAATATTGTTGTGGCCACAAATCACAACTGAAATATTCCAGTCCTCCACCTGGTACCAACGGCCGTTCTATACTTTCAACAATTGGAGTTCTCCAATTTCTTCCCCTGCGATCACGATCAGAAAGTTTAACAGAAATTTTCCTCACATAGTTCAAGTCACCGGACAATAAACGACGATGAATTTCTTGTAACTCTTGTAAATTTTCGGTCAAATGAATTGTGCACTTCCGGTACAATCTTAAATGATCATTACTAAGGACTCTCCACATTCTATTGATAGTAGCAACTTTTGGAATATCATCATCAGGAAGATGTGATATAATATTATCCAACATCTGGGAAATGTAAATAAAATAATGTAATTCAATGACATATCTAATGATAATTAAATTATATTTATTATTTAATAATTTTATTAAACTAACCTCGACAGGTAATTGATCCATTTGTAATTAATCAATTATTATATACACTGATTTTAATTTCAACTTTGGCAAGAAGTATTTCTCAACTTCTAGACATGACAACTCAACAAAGTACAGTGTGTTGACCATGCCGTTTATAGTCTGCTAAAATAACAATAGATGGGTTGTTTTCCTTAGGTAGTGAATTAGATTGATATGTAATAAGTTTTGTATTTAATTTATGTTGTTAATTACAGTTGAA
>JAQIWI010001324.1:0-17244 GCA_034698825.1 Deuterosminthurus bicinctus | reverse complement strand
TTCTTTTTACCCTCAGCCCCTGACTACCCAGTTGGCTCTGTATGCCTCATTGGACCTCGTTGCCCTCGCATACAATATATCTCGATCATCATCATCATGAAATGAACCATTAACAAAGACTAATAGATTTGATTTTATTAAAACATATTGCACTCAATTAAGAATGTGAATGCACATGATCTGCCTTTTAAATTAAAAGAGGTTGTTCAACAGACGGAAATAACAATCAGAAAAACAGTTCAGCTCAATTAGGCTTAATAATGGGTAGAAAAGAGTTAACTTTATTAGCTTTTACAAAGTATAATAATAACTTTAGCCATTTGCTACTGGCTGAGTAATAGAAATGTAAGCCATGAGCCATCTCAATGGCATTTCAGCTCGCTCTATGAGTACTCGTATCTCCCTCGTAAATGCTTTGAATATTCAGCCGGCAGAAACGCCGATTCTGCACAGGTGGGCACGAATCTTGCACATGTAGGCTCAAGTCACTATTAAAACATGACCAACATTACTAAACTTTGTTGACCATAACAGCTCGCAATTCAGAGTGAAATCTGCGTGTAACGGTGCGAGCATTCACAGATGCAAATTTTGGGGCTCATAGCAGTTTTGAACCCTGAAATTTCAATAATTGAGTCATATGAGAACCTTTTAATTGTGAAAACATTCAAATCTTTTTTTACAACTGTAACTACGGACAGATCTGGCACCTTTGCACGCCCACAAGGTCTGAGTCCCTCTTTGTAACAAGAAATATGGCCTGTATGTATTTACAATGGAATTTCCTGGCCTGGCCCATGTTGAACCCAGCAGAAAATTGATGCGTCGGGGTCTGTCTGACACAATGAACGTTAAATACTTGTTAATTTGAAATTGTTGTGCGGTTGAATGTAACTGAAATATGTGTTTGATTTTTGCAAACCGAGTTGGCATGCGCAAGAGTCCTTAGCACAACCCTTTTCCTTAAGTATTCTGCCCCACCTATATCCCCGTCTAATGTTTCCCAAAATGGTGAAAAGTAACGCAGGCGCATCATTTATTTAATTTCAATGGAAGTTTTACCAAAAAGGTAAAGGAGAACAAATGTTACTTTGAACTACGAATGCATTTTCCTCTCAATGTAAATTGAGTTTGAATAATCAGGAGTATTTTGATGTCCTTGCGAGCACAAGTGAGATGAGCGGTAGCATTTTGGTGCCCACTGCTGATTGCCAGTCAGACACGAGGATTCAGATTCACAGGAGCCCAGGCCAGAAAAACTGACAAAGTTACACAAATTCTGGCCTTAATTTACTTCAAATTTCTCTGAAATCATTATTTTTGGCTGTTTCGTAAATTCATAATAAATTGACTTCATAATTCTTGCAATATACTACATGTCTTCGTAGTTATTTTTTAAAACCTGGCTGCTAGTCCCTAAACCCACTCATACTTGTTAATATTGTTAATTAATCATCACCATCACAGATATTTTGATTTCAATTTTTTCTCAGACTTTTAAGTGCTTTAGATTACTTGAGAAATATTACAATAAATATAATTATTTGCCACCTACCCTTTATATCTTAAAAACAACAACAGTCGATCCATTTTAGCATCCTGCTAAATTTCTAAGTAAGTTGTCATTAGCTATGCTATGTGATCGGGGATTACAATTATGGCTTGTTGTTTTAAGATTTCTAGACGAGGGATGGAACCAGAGCTGTATCCACGACTGAGGAAACTTGATACTGGAGAATGGATTATAGCAGGATACACGCGTAGACGAGAAATTAAAATTCAGAGTTCCGATGGAGTGATCATTCCAGTATATGCCGACCAAGTAGCTGATCGCATCGTCACATTCCATCAGATGTTGGATTTGGACGACATGAGTTGTGATGATAATGATGATATTATTCCGATTCCCCCAAATGCACCTCACATCAGTGGCGCTCTGCTCCGCAAAATCATCGACCCGGCACAGCGAGTAGGTATACTTCGAGTCGATCGAGAAACCTTATTCCAATTGATGCGTGTAAGAAAAATGATAC
Source organism: Deuterosminthurus bicinctus (assembly GCA_034698825.1). Lineage (NCBI taxonomy): Eukaryota > Metazoa > Arthropoda > Collembola > Symphypleona > Bourletiellidae > Deuterosminthurus > Deuterosminthurus bicinctus. The sequence continues at coordinate 15,211 of JAQIWI010001324.1, read as the reverse complement.
AAGAGAATCCAGTCACACTTTTTTTCAAATGGGCAATTACAAAATCCACTTTAATTTTCCAGGCCTCCGATTATTTAAACTTCCCAAGTTTGCTCGATGACACCTGCCGGGAAGTAGCGAAAATTATTAAGGGAATGACTGCGAAAAATATTCGGCTCACATTTAACATTCGGAATGACTTGGGTCCAGCTGAAGAGAAGCAAGCACTTGAAATGCTAAAGTGGTCCTGGTTTGGAGAAAAACTTTGGCGATCACCGTTGCCTGGCAGAAGAAAGAATTTCAATCTCAATGATGCCGTACGTGCCGTAATAAGTTTAAGTTGGAACTGAATACCAATTAATTCCTTTATTCATTTTGAACAGAATTGGAATGATGAGGACGGAAATGCAATTGCGGATTGCCTTCGTAACCACTACGTAAGAGAATGGTTGCGGTTACACGCTTGTATTTTTTTTATTCTCACTCAATGCGTCATGTCGTTTTGCTTTGTTTCAGATTGTAGAGAAAATATGCCGAAATTTTACCACTCTCGAACTTCTTGAGCTCTCTTGTGTAAACGAGTTGTGGAACTTTGAAGCTAGAAGACTAATTAAGTTGCGAGCCAATCTTATCGCAAGAATTCCTAATTTTAATTGTCAAAAATATTTTGATGAATTTGGAGCACGTTTAGAGAAAATGAAAGACATCCTGTTCGATGGATTACTTATCGAACTATTTGCTTCGGGCCATGATGGAGCGTGCTCAACGGCAGTAGAGTGCAGCATTCCTGATATAATAATGACTGGACTGTCGTGGAAGTGTTTGAAATTTTTAGTACATGAAAATTGGCTCGACTTTAAGAATTGTCCGTCATATCTGCTGGCCAAATGTGTTTTGAGGGACTATCGTGGCCAACTTGAAGAATTAGTACTTGAAATTCACAACGGACGAGAAGAATTTATAAAGGAGATTTTACAAGTTGGAGACAATAATGTTCAAGACTCCGGCTTTCCAGCTCTCAAGGTTTTCAAACTTCAAGGAAGTTACTGTTATTCAGACCCATATGAGAATTGCTCCATTATAAATGCGCTGGCTGGACGAGCACCAAACCTGGATGAACTACACATTGGCGCAATGCTTGCTGTGGCTTTGATGCTCCGGAATTTCAATTTTAATCGAGCCTTCCCAAAACTGTCCACAGTTCTGATTTTCGGTCAAGGCACTCTCCTTCAGGACAATCCCTTGTGTTCACTCATTGAGGAAGCAAATGCAAATCTGGGGGAGCCTTTGCGTAATCCAGCTGAGACCGTTTGGACATTGGAAATAATTAACCTAGAGATGTCAACAAGTGTCATTATAAAATTCTTTGCTCGGATGTTTCCAAACATCTGGACACTTTCAGCCGATCGTTTAACTACTGGAGCATGGCATTGCTGGAGTGATTGCTATCAATATAGAGCTGTCAGACCAAGAAGCATTTTCATGTTTGGGAAATCGGACACATGACGTCATCGTGAGATTGGGTCCCTTCTGGCCACGAATGCAATATTCAATGAAAAGAGTCAGTGGGTCTATTGCAAAAGATGATGTCATTTGTGCACGTTTCTCTTAACTGTATTGTGATATCCGTTTGTCAGATGCGATTGACTTGAAAAATTCAATATGTGGTAATTTTAACTTTGGACAACAAATGTCCCTGCCGAGTGGACTTTGTTTAGAATGCCATCAAATCTCAACGTTTGGCTCCTGAGGCACTATTCCATACCTACGACGGAGTCTTAAGTGCGATTTCTACATTTATAATTAGTTTATGATTGATTGACTGGTCTTTATAAGTGATCCGAGATAAAAACATGTATTTCTTATAGCAATTGTTATTAAAGTTGCTTATATTTTCAAAACAAGTCTTCATTCTTTCAAATTGTTCCACATCTAGTTGAAGTTGTTATTGAAAGGAGGCTCATTTGCTGATAGGGAATCTTGACCCTAACGGCTATGCTGTGGTTGTCTATCTCTCGGTTGTTTATTTAATTAAAAGTTTCGTCCAGTTATTTTTTGGTGTCAGCCATGGGAGCGCTGACAATGCAATGTCCGGATAAAAAGCCAGATTTGAATCTACTCGGAATAAGTTTTGGTTTTTTAAAAGACAATTAAACTCAGATTCAAGTTACTGGAATTCAAAGGCATACATTTTGCTAACGCTTGTGTACCACCAATTCCAATGGTCTGTCTAACACCAAGGCCTTTATCACTGCACGGCCGAGAAAAACGGCAGCTCAACTGACAGTTGCAAAATAATGCACTATTCGATCCACGAAAATCTGTACAATAAAAGAACGCTTTGATCCAGCAGTGAATAAATTCCTTCCAAGAACATCGCTCTTTGAATATGGCACGTATTATTGACATCAGCAAGCAAAGAAACGAGAAGGCTTCATTCAAGTTTTCCAGCATCAGTGCACTCCACGAGCTTGCGCTATCAAGCACAGGGTCAAAGTCGCGCCAAATCACTGCAAGGTTCGACTCCCTTACCAACGACTTCTCCAACTGCACTCTATTCACTTCTGCATATTCTTTCAATGAGGAGCTCACTCTTTCAGCCGTTCGGATCCCTTCCCAATGATCCCAAATTCCATAATCAAATAAACCTGCCAGAACTCCTTGAACTCTTGGTGCAATAAAATTACCTTGCACTAGAAACGGTCTGCACATAGTAAAATGCCCTAAATTTCTGCCATACGATGCACGAATTTTGCTGTTCTGCATAACTCTCAACATCCCAAGAGCCTTCACGCTTGTACTAGTGCCCACATAAGCAAACTTTATCTTTGAGTTTGTGTTAAAGTTTGAAGGATTCAATTGTTCTGTGTCATTCACATACTTCAAGGTTTTTCTCAACTTCCGCAAAAGCGCTACGAATGTATCATTGGAGCCCCCAAAAAGCTTCAATTGATCATCTATCTGATTATACAAAAATGGTTTACTGTGACAATGCAAAACTTCCTATGCATCCAGTCATTGCAGTCTAATACTTGATGGCTTATTTGTAACTTGAAATTCACATGTACTTACTGTCTTATTATTTTCGTCTCACTTGATCATTTTCTGGCTTGAACTGGTTACTAGGCTGACCGATAAAAACTCTGTGAGTTCCATGAATCATTTCGTTTGTTTGTCATTTAATTTAAAAGGCCTTGACTTTTGGTCATATTCCTGAAAATAGCATCTTACACTAAATGAACATTGACAATAAAGCCATTACATTACATTACTCGTACGTAGAGCAACCTTCTATGAGTTATACTAATGCCAATGCGCAACTTAAAACTCACTCAAATACAATTTTTCTTATGGGATTTAACATAGAAAAAAAGAGGACTACGCAGCCAGGCTTGCTTGGGTGCGGTGGGTTGTGTAGTGGAGTCCTTATAAATTACAACCGTTGTGATGAATTGCAAGGGCTCTATTTGTCAACAGACTTTTTCTGTGCCTTTCATCACCCTCTGCAGCTGCAAGTGCCTTTGCATTTTGTAAGATACATTACATAACCTGGGTGATAAAAAGTCAGATTCTCTCTTCCTCTTCCCAGCTGCAGTCATGCCAGGCTTTGTGTGTTCTTTGTAATCATTGGACCCTTCCTCCTCGGGACTAGCCCTCCGTCTCCTAAAAGGCACCCGAACACAAGCGTAAACTCGGCAGTACTGATCAGATTCTCATCCAGTCCATGTTGACGCTCTCCGTGTTAATCAAGATCATGGGCCCACCTTAGGGCCCCACACGGAAACAGATTCGCAGATCCAAAATTCGCCGCCGTATTTTACAATCGTGAAGCTTGTGACAGTTTCTAACGGCCGATCAGTATTACAAAGTTATAGACAACATCGGATCAATTTAAAAAATTCAGGGACTTTTGTGCCAAACTGAGCTCGCTAGGGCTGCTGGGATTAACTCTTGATTGAGAATGTGAGAGGTGAATATTTTCGGGTGTAGTAAAAAATAATAATAAGTACGATAACATTAATCGAATCGTGCGAGTGTGGCAAAAACTAGAGCCCGTCAAGATTTGACTTTTAGGAAATGAATTTTAATTTCTGTTTATTTTGTTCCCCGTATTCAGATAACATTATTCCCGCTTGCTGCATTCCGTGTACTTGGCATTGGAGCTCTCATTATTCTTGCTGATCAACCAGGAGCCATGGCCTCCCCCGAACTTGACAACAATGATGAATATAAAAAATGTGTGTGAACTTAGCCACATAACTGATGACTGAGGATTGACATGGAAGTGTTATGGGTATTCAATATGCCGATGCATATAACTTGAACGTAAGAAGCGTCGGCGGCGGCAGTGGAGACGATTAGACGTCCATGTCACTTGTGCTCTACATATTCCCGGGTTCTCCAATAACATGACTGAAGAAATCGTTCACGCAAGAGTCCTCGGTAGGCTCTAATGCACCATGCTGCCTATTTTCTGGACGACATCACGGTCTTCTGGCCTTTCGCTTTGTGGTCCATGATTCCAAGATGTTCTTCTATTGGCAGAGTGAATGGCTTGTCCGGATCTGCTGCAATATACACAATAAAATGACAAGACTCATAAGCAATTGTTTACAACCATCATTCTTACACATGTCTGCTGAGCTGAGCAGCCTTCGACGGGTGACGTATATGTAGACATGAGCACTCGCCAAGGTGTCACATATGAGATGTGATGACGACTTATAGATGATGCGGACTGATTAAATAAAGAGCTTTACGATTTACTCAAGTGTAAGACCAATTGATTTATTAAATTAACACACACGAGACATGATTACTCAGCAGATATAATATCCTGACTAAAGGTCAGGACTCGGCGACACACTCAACTAACTGTCCATTAATACTCATCATTTAGCATTTTAGGCCTTAACATACAAGTCTTATGCAGCAGCACAAAGTCTAATACAACACGAGTCTTGCCCTAAATTATACGAGTGCTACTATGGGCACCCAAGACTAACTGCTCAGTTTAATCGAGCGAATAACTTAAACGACTAGTAATATCATTCGGTATTCGAAATCTTTTCATTTTTTAAGGAACAGTGCTGTGTACGCGATAGATGCCTGCAGCTAGTAGTGGAGGTGAACGTCAACAGTTTAAACGATTGTCAACACAACGTCATCTTTTTTAGGGTCTTTATTTGCTCCTCAAGTTTTTTTCTGTAAATGGTAACTGCGAAACCCTTGACCGTGGGACACTTTCGTTCAGTGAATGTTGATCATGTTGTTCATAGCGGGCGAAAGCCCAGCTGAGCCCACTCCTCACAGAATCACATATTCCACCTGAGATACTGTGCTGGTTATCACAATAAGCAAAGTTTCTACACGGGAGTTCACTCATCCAAATCAATGGGCTACACGGGATCCATTTAATAAATTCATGCATTATTGCACTGCTTTGCACTGCACTGCTGTGGCTGTTATCATCAGTACGACTGTCTGTGCAATGAAGGTACTTGCACTTCTCTTTGTGTCACCAAACTATTTAAGAAGCCTGAATTGCTATAATGTAATAATATTTCGCCTTTTTATGGCTTGGGATGGGAGAAGTCTTTGGAGTTCCGGGAAGGTTAGACTCGTGCCGAATTCAGGTCACTGCGTGTGGTGGGATCATTCTTGAGTTGAATAGGTAAAAGCTAAAAGTTTGTGTAAAAGTGTTGCTAGTAGAATGGCATGACCTTTTGTTTTTGTCATGTCGCAGGAAATGAGAACTTGCTGGGCATGTCGTTGAGAAGTTGAGCTGGGGCCCCTGCAATGATGAGTATTGATTAAACTTTGAATATTTTTCGAATTATTGTAATCGAATAATTAGTGGCACACTACTGTGACCGTAACAGAATATCGCACGTTAACTGAATATCGGGGCCATTGGCTTTAGTTTGCTTGGCAAATGAATTGAAAATTATACCTGTCAGAATAGAATGCATTTTGACTTCTGTATTCACTAAATCATCTTCTGATTTATAGATACGTTCCCATTGCTACAGCCTGCGGCAATCAGCGTAACTTCGTATCATCGGTGACTGGAGTAGTCTTGCTGAACCTTCAGGAGCCATACTAATGTACGGGCATTCTTCTTAGCATCACCAACATTACCTACCAGTTACTTTGAAGTCGACGTGAAGAAGACAGCGTACATGTATAGCATGGCAGCAGGATAGTCTCCGACTGATTGTGGAAATGCCATGATTTTTGGTTCCATTTTCGACGCGTTTTTAAAGCCTTCTCGGGGTAGGCCACTAAGTGGTGATGAGGTACAAAAGATTTGAAAATCTAAACTACTGATAAAAATCATAAATATAAAAAATTAACGTCCTCCTTTACGAGAAAGAGAAGGCTGAGGAGTGAGATGGAAGTTTGGTGACAGTGAGACACACGCGTGCCATGCGTCCATGACACAAGTACATGTGACTAATATACCACGCGCAAACATGCTGAATACCTTGGCTGATGTTGTAGGCATTATCCATGTTGACGATGTACTCTTTCGATGGCCTGCAATACACATTAAGCGTCAACATTCCGTTATAAGTTGGAACGAATAACCAACGGTGTCCAATTTAAAGGACGAATGTTAACCTCTTGATACTAGAGAGATCTCTTTAAACACAGAAAACGTAACACCCGGCTTGCCTAGAAAGCGGGTGACATACATTGTTAATCCAGGATGAGCTATATCCGTAATAGACTCGAACCCAGATAAATTAAACGGGCGATGGAATTATGTGTGCTAAATGATGGTAAACTGGGGTGAACTTGTGTGAGAGAATAAATGATAGAACTTTAATAATGAAAAATAAGATGTTGTCAATCCGATGGTAAAAAGCCAATTAATTCTTACATGAGAGTGCTCCAACTTAGCAGCACAATAACATGCACATGATGTCCCATAAGATTACATTACAAGTCACGCCATAAGATTAGCCATAAGACAGCATCCGCTTCTCCGACTCTCGCACTGACCGATTTTGCTTACTAATCATGACAATAATAATATTACCCCAGTGTGCACGCATCCAATGCATGTACAAGCTACGAAAGTGAACTAAAACTAATGACAAGCCATTGCACTTGCAATGTGCTAAATTCCACCTCAACTCTTAACCTTGAACATACATCAAACTCCCCAATTCATAATTGGTTTGTCTGTAATGTCACAAATAATAACAATAATACCCATGTGCACGCGGCTTAAGTCATGCAAACAGTTCAGTCGGACATAACAATGTAGAAAAATCAGGCAATCATCACATAAGCAGTGGCTCAATATCATATATACGCTGACCGAAGCATTTCTCCGGTTCACTCAGTGAAATGTAAACAACATTAGTTGCACTGTCTGGCCATGAGCTAGACCGTGCCAATTTCTGACCTCAAACAAAAATGTGAAACGTGGATGTTGTTCTTGTTAGTTTTGTCAATAAATGTCGTTGATATAAACTGCTATATGATTGGTCTCATTATTTTCTGGACTGGGATTCCTTAAGATGGACCAAGTCTGTAATACTTACTTGTGTTGCTGGAAATATTGCCGGCAGTATTGGCGGGAATGTTGCCGAAAATGTCGCTTGAGAGCTTTGGACATGATCATAATATGTTATGTGCTGTTTATTCTCCAATATACATTACAAATCAAAGCCGAGCCAGAGGTGGCATGGCATGTGACAAAAAATCAACGGCATCAATTGGAGACTCTGCTGTTATCTCATGAATAAACTGCATCTTGAGTTGTTCATGAAGAATTTTAAGAAGCTGTACATAGATGGTGACGACGACGGCAAGAAGAATGCCCATTTGTGTGCCAATGGCTCGTACAGGAACAGCGAGGATGATGAAAGCTCCGATTACCAGTAAGCCAAATGCAGCAGGCAGGAGCATTGGGAACACATCTGAAAATCGTTAACAAGTTTAGTTATTGCACATGACCAGCCGCGCATCTAGGAATTTACAAAGAGAGGGTTTAGCCGCCATTTTTATTGCGCATGTAATATACAGAACATAATATGACTTTAAGACATGAACTCCTTCAAATTATCTATGGTATTATTGCGTAAAGCCGAGAGTAATTAGCAGCTATAGTACTGAGTCAACCATAAGGGAAGATACTTTGAACTAGAATTAGTAAAACATTCACGAATTTCACAAGTGTATAACCCGTATCATGGACATTTAAATGTGAGGAATGTAATGAAATAACTTTGGCTTACACATTCCGAAAATTCTTGAGGCTATGATCAGTGTTATGTGAGGAGAGGACATACAGTTTTACGAAGCCTATGCTTAATACATTATGTGCATATGGACTATCGATGCCAAGTCTTGACACCATGCAAAGTTCAAAAACCTGTCGCAATGGACTAATGGCAGTAAATTGGCTTAATTCCTCGCATTCTATTGTACATGACACGGGTTTAACACTTTCGAAATTCGTTCAGGTCATCCCGTGACCCGAGTTCTCATGGAGAGCCCGTATGAAATACATGCTAATTCTGCTGTTCCTTAAATATTTTCTGGAGGGTTTTCTTTTCATCAAGAGAAACTGTAGCTAACATTATTGATTAAGAAGGCTCACTAGAGCCCTCCAAAACATATTTCATCAAAGTTAACGTGCATATTTCTCAAAAAACGACAAAAAACTGAAAGGGTGTCCTTAATTTTGTGACAAAAATTTTGAAGTCACTCCATTCAATTCCCCACAAAATACGACTGGGTCAGCCGATTCACTTCAAACTTTGGCAATCGAACTTAGGATAGACAGCCTAGAATTCGTATGAGTTTGGTGGCTCTAGCTTGCACTGGCTGAAAGTTAGAACGAAGTTGCCGAAAAATGTCCAAGGGGGTCCTTACTTCAGAATAGATACTGTACATCAGTACTCGCCTGGTCCATTGGATACTTCCCTTTCCAATCGCCTTTCCCACATCTCCGAAATGCGCCATGTTGCTCATCTGCAAACCTGTACACAGTCACCGTAATTCTTCTCTGCACTTTCATGGATATCGACCCTCTAGTCAGCAAGCCTGCCGAGTTTGCCGACAGCACGCCGCTTGTAATGCGAATCGTGTTTGTCAGCTGCTGCATTGTAGAACTGCTTTTTCCAACTGCATGCAGGGTAACTGGTATTGTGTACGGAAGAAAATTTTGCTGTGCAGTGCGAGATCTTGACGAATTAAGTCGCCTTGGATTTAAAAGGCAGAGGGATTGGTTCAAGATTTGGGTCTATGCGATCATGGTAGTGCAAAGTGCCATCCATTTGTCATTCTGGGCTCGCACTGTGGTGGAGCACATTGATCTGACTGTAACCAACCATGATATGACGGTACTTGCTCGCTTTTTATCTTGGATTTGGGAACCTTTGGTGACGTTCAACGCTGCAAGAGCGTTGATAAACCCATCATTTTGTGAGCTAGTGGCCTCATGGCTTGTTATATGTGTGGCATTGGAAATGAAAACGGCGCACAATGCAGTGTTTGAACTTCTTATTGAATCTGTTAAGCGGAACTCCCTAGTTGCAACGAATCGGGATGACTCAGCCATGGGTTTATTTGAGCATTTGCGAAGACTAAAAATTGCATTCAATGTATGCGGAAAAGTAATTGGAATTTACACGCTCGTAATTATCATGCTCGACATCGTCTCTTTGACCTATGGCATCTATGTTGTAATTTGGCGTCTCGACATTGTGATCGGGTTCGTAGAAATTTGTTGTGCAATTTTAATGGCTTTGCTGCCGGTATTTCTTGGACAAGCACTTGCGAGTCAGTTAAGATGACAAAGAATATTTAAGTTATACTCAACAATTTTTTTTGAAAGAAATTTCCAAGCTTCAACCTCGTTTTTGTTATTATTTCAGGTAAAGACAAAGCAAGAGGAGCTGAAAGAGGCGCTTGTAGCCCACAATTTAGCATTGTTTAGGCAACCCAAGGTTACATAAATTTTATTGCTTCTCAAATCTGACATAAGATTAATTTAAACTGACACTTTGCTCGTAACAGTTGTTTCTGGTCGCAAACCATGCAACGGAATGGAACTGGAGTCTGACTGCAGGGTCTTTCTTCAAAGTAAACTTGTATTGTGTTCCCGGGGTAACTTTGTGTTGTTTTCAGAGTTGATGGTATTTTCCTTGTTAAATGGTATTTTGACGTTATTCAGATGATAGGCGCCTTGACAACTTACACAGTATTCATGGTTCAGCTTCAACTTTCCGAAGACGCATCCAAGGGTTGCAAGTTGAAGTAATAGCGCCATGAATTCAAGAGACCCTTTTAGATGGAAAATAAAAGAAACGACTGTCTGCTAAAAACTTTTGTCAACCTTCACTATTTTACCAGCGCCGCACTATTAGCCAATTCTCCGTCAGCCGGGATACCCAAAGCTCCTCACATCATGGATTAATGGCCCTCAAAGCGCTCCCAATCAATGGCGAAATGGATACATTCTCTTGGTAGCTCGAACTTTCTGAGGAGTGGCTGTTCCTCGATGAGCCGTCGGGATCTCCAACCACTAAATTTGCGAATTCTTCTCCAGTATTGAAAGTAGCCATGTTGGCTGAGTAGGGGCCCCGTTTCTTAGGGAAGACTTGAGTTGTTTGCGAGCTATTAACAGGATATTCTTCAGGGTCACCTTCGGAGATTTGGTCACGAAATTCCCTGTTTGCTTTGTATCCATTGGGAAGGTGGTGAGCCATTGCCAGTACGAGAGATCCACGACTCCGTTACAAGAGCCTCCGTTTGAAAAAGGAAATGTAAGGATTTTTGGCTCCCCTGTCAACGAGTTTTGAAAGCCTTATTGGGGTAGGCCATTACGCCTATGGTAAGGTAATAGAGAGTTGAAAATTTGAACTAATGATAACAATAAATATAAAAAACGAATGCCCTCCTCAAAGACAGAGGTGGCTCTACCTTGAAGTTAATGGAATTGGTTTTACCTTGTGAGATTGCTATAACTATCTATTGGATCGTTAATGCAGATTCTTTCAATATGACCCAATAATATATTGTATTATTACTGTGTGTAACTGGTTATTTCACTAATACTGTGAAGTAATCCCGTCGATTTTCAGTATTTTCAATTGCTGAAGGATACTTGCTGTACGATCGCTTTCTGTTCGCCCTGGGTTCTGTGAAAACTGAGTTTTACTTAGATATTTTATTCAGACGTCTGAATAAATAATAACAACTGATTTTTCAGTCTTTTCGCGATTCGTCAAAAATCGACTTTATAAAGTAATCTGAGCTTCTATGTCAGGCACCGAATGTGCCGTCATCCACCCCGACTAAGTGAAAAACGATTCATTTTTTCGGATGTTGCCCTTGATTCTTACCCACAATTTTTTTGTTGGAATGTCGCTCAAATTTGGTGTGGGATGCTGAGCTGGACATTATTTACAATAATCAAGCTGGAGAATAATTTCACGCAAGTACTCAGTAGTTTCGTATTCGTATTGACATTGGTATTGGAGTCCGTATGATTGCGAGGTATCGGAACTGGAATCGGAAAGTGGTCTTTTGAATGCATTAGAATTAGAATTGGAACTCAATAACGGGGAACTTGAAGAAATAGAACTCGTATTGGAATTCATATCTTTCCGATTGCCAGCTTTGATGGAAAGCCCTTCAAAAAACACGACGCATGGATGCCGTTTTCAGTGGGAAAGAGAGTCTGCCTTGGGGAAGCATTGGCTCGTGAAACGCTGTTCCTTTATTTTACGAATATTTACCGCAAGTTTTCTATTCAGCTAGCTAATGAGAGTAAGGATGCCACACTGGATCCATCGCCCGCCTTGATACTGTCTCTTCAATACTTCAGAGATGTGCTCACTGAGAGACAGTGAAGTTAAGAATTGTTAATAAAGATATTGTTCTTAATACCAATTATCGGCTTTTATGTAAATCAGGTCAGAATTTGCATGTTCAACTGTTCCGTGTTTTTAAAATAGTGCCACGAGAAGCAAATATTGTTAGACAAAATCCTGGCCGGAAGAGAACAAGAACTCCAGTTGTCAATCGTCTTGGGAACAAAATCCGATGTTTTGTTTTCGTCTTTCCGTGTATATTCACTCAAGCGATTGAATGACAGTCTTCTGCTTAAAGTTACTACTAGCCACTGTCAAACTAAACTACAGCTAAACCATTCCCAATTTTGGACAACCTTAACAGCAACAACTTTTAATACTTGTCACAATCTTGAAAAGAATCTATTTAGATTTTCAATAAGTCTTTAAAGACTTATTGAAAATCAACAAGAATGACTTGCAAAATCTACGCCCTTTCTGCACTAATCTGGCTTCAATTGATAGGGCCGACAACTGCAATCTCGAAGGAACGGTCAATATGGAGTCACTTAGAGCCTGTAACTTGCAGACGAGTAATTCACATTCGACTTTCAAACTACCATGACTACGATGATTCTGGGCTACAAATGGCAAACCTCGACACACCTGTGCTGCTTTCAACCACAAACTGGACCGACGAAAACGTGAACAAAGTTTTGGACCAGCACACCAAGTGCATTCTTCATATTCTCATCAACGACTTCAACGCATCAAGTCTCCTATCGAGCGCAGCAGAGGCCTTGGAGCCCTTTCAAATGGAATTAGACGAAGAGATCTACTTTGTCCTAACGAATTTTATTTCTGACGTGGATAACTCGAGTAGCTGGCTTCAAGACAACCTAACAAAAAACAAAGATGAACTATTATGGAATCTAGGAGTGGGACGAAGCTACAGACCTTACATGGTTGTACCCACGCAGCATTAATAAAGCAGCGGGATTGGGAAAAACAAAAATTGATTGGTACGGTTTGGAGCAGACGGTGGAATTGTTCGATTCGGGTTTTTCTGAGAAAAAATTCTGGAGTCATTATCTGGCTAGCAACCACCGAGTAACTGCTTTTACAGATGACTGGATTGAAAGTGTCGTTCACCAAGTCAACCAGATTGGAGGTTTTGAGCGCTGCTACTTTGGGAAAGAGCCGATGATGTTAGGCTACTTTGAATGGTTAATTTCACCTCCAAACGCAGGCTTGGTTAGTCAAATATTTCAACTTCTTCAACCAGCTGGTGTGCAGGAGTTTCTTTTCAATCTTTTTAAGAAAAAAAACCTGGCTGGATATAAGGGAGCCACAGAAGGCCCAATACGTGAGGCTGTGTTGGAAATAGTGCAAAATAGTACAGGTACAGGTAGGACTGGCGTTCAAAGCATTGCCAGCTTCAAAATGGTTTTTGCGTACGCGGGTATTGGTCTGCTCTTGTCATTTGGAGCATTAATTGCTGGTGTTGCTAGAGACTTGCTGTCAAAAATTGCTCCCTACGTTGTTTCTCTGTTTTTTACAAGAGGAATTAATCGTGTGTGGGCTTGTTCAACCTTAAAACTAACCAGTGAATAATATGATTGCCACTTGAATAAGTTATTTTAGCGGTTCAACGGTTATGCAATTCATGATAACTCTGGATGAATTGCACAATGTATGTATAACTAATTAAGAAAATTAGCTATGTAACAATGCTGAGCTTGGGAAATCTACAAGACGCATTAATCCCAGTGTTGCATGATTCCCGAGAAACTAAAATGGCTTGGAAATTTTCGGAAGGTTCCCGGAAGTCTAAAGAAATCAGTGGGAATCTATGATACAGACAGATCTTACTAACTTTTAGTAACCCCGTCTCATACCATGCATACATACGTTGTAGAGAGATTCTTAAATCAGTGCTTTTTTTATCAAAACTGGCTCAGAAACTGAAGAGATAATTCAAAGAGGTAGCTGGCTCCTCTTTCAGTTGAGGTGGATCTTCTTGAACAGTGAGGGACGCTACTGGTCGTTAATTATAGAATATTAATTATAAGCCTCTGCGGTTGAGATTTGAACTCTTTATCTTCGTATTTTAATACTGTGACAAAATGACATTCCTTCAACTGTTGTCAATTTGTTGGAAGGATGGCCTCAAATCTCTTTCCAGTAGTTTATTTTATCTTAATTTTTCATACTCAGATTTAAAAAAAGAGTTACTGTGAAATTTTCCAGTATCGTGGCTCAAAAATTTTCACATATGCAAGATTTTCTAGGATTCCAGAACAGCTTGGAAGTTTAAAAGGTGGCTAAAAACGAACATTTGGGAAGTTTAACTGTGTCAATTTAGGTTCCCATAGATTTCCATAGGTGCCCATTCAGATTTCCGGCAATCTACGCAGGCGCAGGCAAGATCTCCACATGCGAGGAAAATTCTTGGGAATTTCCAGAAATTTTCGAAAATTTCCATATGGCAATGGTCCCGAATGCAACACTGATTAATCCACATCAATTCAAAATTGTTGGCAATGTTGTTAAATTCCCGTCAGTCCAATTGCAATTTCTTTTTCTGGTTGTGGAACTCGTCAGAACTTCCTGTGCACCTCCCCCATAAGAGACAGATTTTAATGACGAGTACTTCGGTCCAATCAGCTTGGTCTGGCTCGTCTGTCTCACTGGTGTCCGATGGCGTCCAACTGGTAATGGGGAATTGTCCAACAGTACACTTTGTCTAATTACCGCTCACTCTCTTCTAATGTGCCCTCCTCCAGCACGAGAGCTCGCACGATATTCACAAGTTTACTGAGTTTCCTGGCACGGGAACTGCCCCTCCGTTCCGGTTGGAAGGACCAAGAGATTAACCTGGACTACGTTCAACAATAGAACCTACAGTCAGGTCTTCTGTCGTGCAAGTTGGATATTCGAAGGTGTTAGATGGAATTATGTGAATGTGTGTGCGTATATAGTGAATAAATTTAGTAGATAGACACAAAGATGTCCGTTGAAAGGAACAAAGCCAATTGATAATTTCTTGATACTAGAGAGATATCCTTAAACATGGGAAGACTTATACTTTGAAGACCCACTTACAAGTGACATTATAATATTTATTTTATAATAATAATATTTATTACACTGTATATATAGCGAATAGCCCTTACAGCGCCATGAATATTATCATGGGTAATTTTACATACAGTTCATCACAATATGACATTTACATTTTACAGCCAATTAGTTTTTAAGTAGATCTCCCCTCCTTTCACTTCAGAGGGGCCGTCGTAGGGAATCCAGGAATGCCCTTTAATACCCTTAGGCTCTGATGTTCTTGTTCACTGTTTCTCCTCCGGGCTTGAAGCTGCTGCTACTTCTTGACCAAGTAACCAGACGCAGTCCTGCTG
>JAQIWI010001323.1:0-17259 GCA_034698825.1 Deuterosminthurus bicinctus | reverse complement strand
TATAATGTGAGTGGACCTCAATTATTACTGCACACAACTTTGTCCGGAGACGGAGAAGAGAGAGAGAGAGAGAGAGATACGGAAGGAATGAGTGAGCGTGCGAAGGGTTTTAACAATACCCCTCACTGTGTATCAATGGTGTGAAGACACACCCCAATTAGCCCACTTCTTACACGATAAAAGAAAATATAATTCACGCACGACAAACCATGGTAATCTTTCAAATACGATTTGCTAAGCCTCACATTGCCAACTTATGCGGATACATAGTTCCTTACCGGTTTCATACTTATAAGGACACTCTCAATGATGCACACTATAATGCTGTTGCCCCGCTACAGTTCCTCCACCCCAATTCACGCTTACACAAAGGATCCTCATCTCCTATAACCAAGCCCGTATTACGACTTCACACTATCATTATTTTCTCATATTACCGCCATTATATAGACTCATCAGTAATATGAACTTTGTACGTGGACATGATCCTTTACTCGTGTCCTCACAACGACATGACCATTAGTTGACATCCTCATTTGTCTCATTCAAAATCTCTCACTTCATATTCTACGTGGAAATTGGGGGGGGGGAGAAAGTGTCGATTTTGCTCCACGCCTTGTAGTGAGTAATTTACATGTACTCAAATATAACTTGTTTGTAATGTATTGAAATGGCCTTCTAGTAACAGTGCCGTGGGATGGAGTATTCCTTCTCTTTTTCTTTCGTGTCTTATGTGAAAAGTTGAGCGGAATCATTGTGATATGAATAAAAAATTTGTCTGTAGGCAGCTTGTGTTCATTTGCATTTTTATTCGACCGTAGAGAGTCGGTGTGATCATGCTTAAAGGAATGGGATTAAATCGTCAGGAAATTCTTCTTCGTACCAGGTTCTCACTCTCGATCTTCCTCACGCCTACTTTCTCTTCTCTTCATCCATATGTGCCTTTCCCTTTGACCTACTCCTCCTTAGTGCATACGGATGCATGTAAATGAGAATGGAATCAGGAGTTTATACATACAAGTATGAGAATAATAAGAAAAAAAAAGTATGGAAATGTAAAGCTTTCCTCTGTCTCTCCTGGTCTTTTTATCTGCACTGTCTTACTACGTGAAGATTATGTGCTGGGTAAATCAACTGCAAATGTAAGGTGTGATGAGATTCAAAGCAGTAAGAGAAACAGAGTGCGAGTGGGGAGATAGGGGAAAATAAAACCTCTATGTTTTTAGCCTCTACTCGGCTACTTAGGACACGCGTGACGAGAATAACAACACTAGGCTCCATGCTTCGCCCCCATCGGCTATACACACAGTCAAATAAAGTCGGCATAAAAACACTAGATCATTTCACTATTGTCCTAAGGCTGCAGGCCAAGTCTACAGTAGGACTACCGAGCGATTTGCATGTGTAAGAGCTTGTAAATATGTTCTAGTTTTTCCCAGCCTTACTATTTCCTTAATATTAACATGACTAATAGAAAATTTACGAGGAACTCAGCCACTAGCATTTATACGTCTCCATTATTCTTCTCCTTCCTCCTCCGCCGTCCAACACATCCTGCCGTCATCATTCTTACCCATTTGTACTTCTCAACTTAAACACTTGGCTGAAGTCATTGTGCGTAAATGCAGATTCTTCCCTCACCCATGTCATAAGTTGCGATACAAATGAGTAACTGCCCTTCTGCGTCGTAAATGGCCTTTCCTTACGTCCTACCAAACCTCCACCAGTTCTCTATTTGCATACACAAGGATTTCAAAGGCATACAAAAACCACCCATGAAGAAATTAGATGCGTGAAGCTGTCAAAGACACCGTTTCCCTGCGTAGAATAAAAGACATACATGCGCAATCAAACTACATGAAATGAAAAGATGAAAGTCTACCGAGTACGCGTTTGGCAACGTATTATATTATGTGATGAGGGGGGAACGATTTAACACAGATACTATCGTGGCCGATGCTTATGGACCCAGAATCAATTTTAAAGTAGTCGAGAAGCTGAGAAATGCGACAAATTTTATCAGTATTAATCAAATTCTTTCAAAGTCATATTCAAGAAACTACTGAGCTTCTCTTTGTGCACGGAACGAGAACGTTGCATTGTACAAATGCTTCGAGGAGAGCCTTTTGAGTTGGTAATATTGTCAATATTCCGGACCCTAGCTTGAGAATATTATTTTTCAGACGCCCGTGGGTTACAAACGTTGTTGGTGCATGGATATAAATTATATGCCCCACTGCTATGACGCGGGTAATTTGCCTCATATGAGCAAGATTCATGAGCCTGCGAGAACATGGGGAATCCCATCTATTTGTCCCACCATTGTTAATTATTAAGTAAGCTTCCCTTGCTTGTCAGCCCTGTGTCCTTGCCTCCACAGCTAGTACGCAGTTTGTAAATAGAGAGAGATGCAATATCCCAGAGGACAATGTAGACAAGCGCAGAAAAACTGAGAAACAAGGAGGATTCAGGAGAGAAAGAGCAATAATATCGGGCAGGAAGAAGGTAAGAGCTGTTTGTAATGTGCAGAAAACTCGCAGAGAAACTAAACACATAAGTACCCTTCGTTACCGTCGAGCACGATGCATTCAATATCGGATAAAATTTAAGTTAGAAATCAAGAATAACCGAGAGGACGAGGAAAAGTTATGGAAACACGCAGACATGCACGGATGTATTGCACTTACCAGATTAAATGATTCACAGAAATTGAGTTGTAGTACAAAATAGTGGGTACATGGAGGAAATGTTGCGTAGAAACGGTTTCTTAATGTAGAAAAAAAAATGCCCCAGACGAAGACAAAGCACGGAGGTATACGCATGAGTGAAAAAAGTCAAGGCGGCCGAAACATACAGAAAGAAACATAGTTTCACGTGAAAAAGGATGAAAGGGACAAGTATTATTATCGTTATATGACACACCACAGCAGTTTCCTAGTACCTTTTATTTTATCATATAAAATCCTGGAGGAAGCCAAGGCTGTTACGTTCATGAACCCCCTAAATCTATATACGAACACATGGAAAAAATCTTAGCATTATGCTAGGGACGCATGTGTGCACCCAAGCTTGCCCTTTGCGATGAGCTTGCCACACTACCGGAAATTTTTCTGCCTTACCTGTGTATGTGACTTAAATGCAAAATTAAAGCTCACGCCAAGATATAACATTTCTTGGTGCAAAAAGCTCACCTAGCTGCATTGCACCTTCCTACCGCTTCAGATCAAAACCGGCTCTATATGAAGAAGACTAAAGGCTTAAATTCCATTTGTAAATACGAAGACAACCCAATGCAGGAAGGCCTACGTGCCCAAGTGTGCCGAAATCTAGCCGAAAAGTAAGAGAAAGAAAAATAGGAGAAGATTCCCATTTCACAGCTCCATCGTCGAATTCACTGAGGAAAGCGTTCTGAATAAGATTTACCCTTCTATTTCGATTTGAATTTCTATCCTGTACCTTACATTCTCTTCTTTAATACCCTTTCTTTACTTTGGGAACTCAGTGCCACATCGTCTCCTTCAGCCCTCCTGGTCCACAACACCAATACGCTTCCTAGTACTTCACAACTATAATACTTTAAGCTAGCATGTACACATAGAGGATTCGGCACTACATATCTGCCAAATAAAAAAAATTGCTGATTGTTTTCTTGTAGACTTGCAGGATTTTTGAATGAAGGAAAATTTAGGCCGACTTACCCTTCCAGTCCACAGTGTTACTTATCTGTATGTATCAAAGCTCGATAGTGAAAAAATCAAGAGAAGAGGACGTGTACAACATGAATATTTTCCGGAAACCCTCTGTCCGATTTACTCCTTCGCCACTATGGATCGTAACAAACTTGAATCGATCCAACTTTACAGGCTCAGGTATACCATGATATTATTTTAGATTCTTTGAAGCTGATTCAAATTCCCCTTTCGTTGCCTCAATTCCATTGCATTGGCAGAAGCCGAAAGAACTGAACTCTCGGAGTAGCTATACCTTATGTGGCTACTGCCACCATAGATAACCGCAAGAATTATGCCCAATCATCCACAATCATCATCATCATGATTGGGGAAAAAGTAGCAATTTTTCCCAGTTTATTACATATAACAGCTTGATTGGGAAGCCCCTGAGCACTACATTTCTCCTAAAAAAAATCCATTTTAGCCAACACTTTGGGCAACCACGGAGCTCTGCCTTCACCCGACCAGATAATTTGGGTTCGGTGCTCCCCATCGTCTATTGTGTAGCTTGGATACACAGAGTATGCATTCGAAGGACGCCATGTAGAAATTGTAGAAATACTCAGCAATATTTCATCAGGCGTGATTTCACAGTAAAGTCTTCTCTGGGTTATTTGTGTAAATGTGTATGACTCGAGAATAGGAAATTTTTGTGGGAAGACAGAAGAAGAAAGAAGAAATAGAGGATGAGCTAGGGAGATTGTTATAGAGGATACAAGGAGACTAACCCTTGCCGTGCAATAATAATTTATCACTGGGGACGGAGCCATTTCCGGTATAGCTTACATGATTAATTATCTGTTTGCATTCGGCCCTAAGTGGAGCAAGAATGAGGGAGCGGAAGTTACGGCTATACACTTACATTCTTCTATACTCTTCCTTCCTTGAAGCAACGTTGGGCTACAAAAGGTTGCATTAATGTAATTTTTTTACTACTGTCCACGTAATAAACTTATTTATGACCATATGAAATATATATTATACATTGTTCGTGTGTGTGTGTGTGTGAATGCACGTGTATTTTTCCTCATCCCTCCGCTTTCTCTTTCCGTCTCCACTCCATTGCCACCATCATCTTAACACCTACTTTACACTTGAAACTTGGTGCACTTTCTCCAAGCAATATATCACAAATGCGCCTTGCGCTCTCACATGTGTAATAATAAATATGCCATGGAGTGGGGAACGCGTTGTAATAATGCAATCAAAAGAGAGGTGGAGATGGAGGATGGAAGTATTGTGAGGTTGATCCCATAAACAAACTTTGCTATACTATTGTGTGGCCAAAGCCCTCGGCACAGAAGAACACACACACACAGAGCAGATGACTAAAACTCTAATGAACATGTTCCCCACACGTAGATGTAATAAAAGAAAGAGACATATGGAGATGAACATGGTGACAAGCGGGGCTGCACATGCTGTACGTACCCAGAAAGTGGCTGAGATATTGAGAAAGATTTATGATTGGACGGCTGTATTTTTTTTGATTATAAAGAACGGCATCCTACTTTGACTGGGCTCATTCATTCAATATTTTTCTCTCTTCGCCCGATTCTTCCACTCTCTCACGTTCCGTCTCAGCTATCACACAAATGATGTGTATGTATTTGGGTGTGTGTCTGTCTCCAAGATCCATGGAGACTTCCTTCGCACTTTCTTTTTCTTCTTCTCGTCATGCCACCATTCAGCGGAATTACGTTGGCTTCCCAGTCACATTCTCTTCCTTTGCTGTCCTCCTCTCATCCTTATGATTCGCTCTTCTCCATGGATCACATGCAATCACACGGCGCACTCACACACAAGCCTTTACAACTTATATTAATATCCGTCCACTATTTTCCCCTCTTTGTTTGCATGTTACACACACATGTGCCCATACAGGCTACAACTTTCCCCACACGGGTGCACATAGGAAACCTACAGAGACATCGACGAGGGCGAAAAGAGATGTATACATGTATACAACACACATAAAGAGAGAGATGAAGGCCATTGGGTGAATGAGGTTCAAAATGGGCGCATGGATAAAATTAAATCAAGCCGGTCGAACAGGTTTTGGTCTGTCAGTTGGTTTGGATGGATTCTTTCATATCCGCCATGACTTTCACTCTCCATCCGCTTGTCGCATCTTTCTCAGGGCTCCACCATCCACGGAGCTAGAGAGAGGTCTGCAAAGACTCCTACTGGACAAGTTCATTGCTTTCTTCCACCATTTTACCGACTGTGTTTGACGGTGGCATGAAAGCCACTGCTGCTGCATCATATCACGAATTTTCTTTCTTTGGACCTGTTTGGCTGAATTAATGTGTGAGTAGGCATCTTGGAGTGAAAACCTCTGATCCCAATGTATGGAGTAATACTGATGATGGACAATGGAAGAAAGTGGGTGTTTGACTAAGTAAGTGTGTACGTCTGGATCGGATAGGGACGTGAAGATGACGATGACACTACTGTCGCACTATGACATTTGGTTAGGAGGACGGAAAATAGCTTTTAAAATACACAGTAAAACTCAAGTGGGAGTTTCAATGTGGATGACCTTTCCGGTCGCCCTCTTCTACTTGTTCCTCTTCTTCTTTTTCTCCTGCTCCTCCTTCATACCAACATAGGATCGTGAGTCACAAACTATTACTTTCTCTTCCCTTCCTTTTCACTCTGTTCTCATCTTGGCATACTTTTACCCAGCCATTGTGTTCCTATACTCCTTGTAGCCGGCTTTCTCTTCTCCCTTCTTCAGTCTCTTTTTCTTAGTAACCAACCACCGTAGCAAGAGATTTGCCGGGACAAAGACGGAGGAGAATGGAGGAGAGGAGAGAAAGAGGAAAGGGCTTTGAGACCACTATGGTGTGTGTGTGTGTGCGAGTGTGTGTATATGTGTGGAAGGAAGAATCGGGGCAAGATGTGGAGGAAATAAAGAAAATTTTGTGCTTTACACACACATTTGTACACTTAATGGCAGTTGTAGAGTGATTTCAAACTCGAACAGAGAGACAGAGAGAGAGGGAGGCAGAGATAAAGAGACAGTGTTCTGTGAGAAAGTGAGCACGGTTCGTGTACCCCACGTAGACATTTTGCACATACGTAAGCCCTTCTATTATATTTCCAACATCTCTTCTCTCCTCCCACTGCCTTCTTATTGCACACCCTTATGTCATTGCCTGAGTAGATGTGCGAGTGTCTAATGTTTTCTTCTCTTGTTTAGCCTCCATACACATAGGCAGGCACACACAAGCATAATATACATTTCCGCGCTAAGTAACACTGTAAATACCTCTCTATTACGAGAGAACATGGGAGGGAAATGTTCACATAATGTTTTTCGACACAAGAATTTCTAGCTGTATTTCGCCTACTCCGAAGACATCATCATCTTGTCGAAAAATTCATCTCTGCTGCCTCTATTTATTCAGGCTCAAGTTGTATCGTATAGAGAAATGTGCGTGCGGGTGTACTTTAACTCTGTGAAGACTAACGCGCATGGCGACTCCCAACAGTGCTACTTTGTCACATCAAAATGCGCCGGAGATGGAGTTCCTCGCCCTGACCAAATGGTGGGCCTTTAGATCTCAAAAAATCATGTGTCTCAGCCATTGTAGCAATTAGAGGTCATCTGAAATATGGCTTGATGTGAGATGGCGTGACAACTTGTCTGTAGTGGCCCGCTTTGACGGCGCTCCATATATATATATGTATGTATACATTTGTATTTTTTGTATTTTAAACATCTGTGAGGCCTGAGTGAATGACATTTGGCGACAAAGACCAGAAGAACAGACAGCAGCGGAGGGAAAGAAGAGCGGGAGAGGGTTTTGTATTTTCCCAACTTTCAATTCTGTGTTGGACAGGAGGGAAAAACGACGAGAGGAAGACAGGCAATAGCCGGGACTAAACTGACAGCTCAAATCGACTATTTTTTCCCCTCTTTCTCTCTTCCTTTCTCACGAGCTCGCTCATCTGCAGACTCGCTCAGACATACACACCTCCTTTTTCGAATACAACATTTCAGTTTACCTCCTGCCGGACCAGCCTATGCTCTGTTCTCCGATGATTTTGATGGAGAGCCATTTGTGGAACTGTGTAAGGGACGAAGGAAAAGCTCGCAATATTCAATTCTGCCCTGCGATTCGATTGATCAGAAAAATTTCACGACTGTACGCGCACGCTTCATGTTCCAACACATGAACGTCCCTAAATAATTTTTATGCTCCACAAACGAACAGAAAATACTCACAATGTTCTCAAATGCACCGCGATTTCAATAGCGAGTCTATTGAAAAAAAGGAATAAATGAAGCCAATCTGAAATTATTGCGCGCACAAAGCCTCATAATGAGATTTCAAACGTGAGCAATAATGTGAAAAATCTTGTTTCCTGTCGAAAGACCCTGTATTATAAGCATCGGGAATTAAAAACAGTCATTATCGTGCTTTCTACACTGCTCTGAGCTATTCAGGGGGGTAAAATTAAGCCTTCTGAGAGCAAGTAAAAGCATTTATACTTCAAAGTAATACGCTTGAAAGATATTAAACACTTTTTGGCTTGTCCATGTAGAAAATACTGAGATTTACTTTGGCAGAACGAACGAGGAGTGATGAATTAAACTTATCTTACAAACATACGTGCACCATTATAGCTTCGTTGGAGGGATTTCTGGGAAAGATTATAAACCAAAGAATAATAATAGCGCTTAAGCCTGTCGCTGCGAAGCAGGGTGACTCGGTTCAAGTCTCAACTTGTTATCAAACGGGGAAATTAGCCTTATAAAAGTGACGCGAGAAAACTTTTATGCGCCTAGGGAAATTTTATGAGCGAGTTTAGTGTGACAGGGAGTCGGAAGTAGTAGAATGTGAGAGAGAGAGAAAAAAAGATTTCCATCCTCTCGCTGTCAAGGGGATTCTTATAGGAAGGAAGGAACAGTCCACAAATGACTAATTAATCAGTCATATTAAGCCGTTCTCTGCGCGTCTCTCCTGCCTGAGTTTCTCTATCCACGCCTGTCTAGAAACATTTTATCTGACTGATTTTTTAACTATTATGTGCTTTTATTACGTGCACGCAAGGCTCATGAAAAACAAGCACTTGTTACATAGAGTTCCGACACGGCATATGAAACTAGCCATTTTATTGTGTCGTTTGGAATACGTCCATACCTATATTTACATAACAATTGAGACAACTCTATCTTTCGAATATAAATCAGAATATAAATTATTTCTCCTGCTCATTATTATGGGCGAAAATAAGGGAGCGTCACTTTTATCGCCTCTAAGTCACCTCATGTAAGGCCTGCGTCTTTCTTTTAGCGCACCCAGCATCCTCACTACGACAGCTCACGCAGGAGGCTAATTTGCTCTCGTTAGACTCGACTGTACACCCAGCACGCAATATTAATATTATATGCAACAATACATAACAAGCGTTTATGCTCTAGAACATTGAATGGTCACTGTAAGTTAGTGCCTGGCACCTTTTTAGCATCTCCTGCATGGCTTATCAACTTTCACCTCAAAGGCTATTTATGTCTTAATCAAGCCCGAGTCCAGTCCACAGTAAAGCAACCGCACTTCATGGAACGCACTGGATAACGTGTGTATGACTGACTCAGTTGATCACCAGCAGTGCATAAACACATCAGATGTTTTTCCTAGCAGTAATGTCTTCTATACTTGTTGTGTGCTAAGAAAGTGGAAGTAATTGGAAAAGGCTTGCAGTGAAAGGCGGAGAAACCCTCGCACCGACTCATATTTTTACGAGTCTTGAGAGTCTCAAACAGTGAGTCGGAGGGAGTGAGTATATACTTCCACGAGTATATCTAGACGAAATTGTTCGGAAATTTATAATGATTTGCCCTGGGCCACTACTGTAACATGTTTTCACTCTGTTTCTTTTATTATTGTCACACTATTTCACACTGCATGCACTTGGATTCCATGTTGCTCATATCCCTCCCAACATCACTACTGCTGCCCGCTTCCTAGGTACGTGCATGAGGAGGAGGTCTAAGTGCGTGCAATAAAAATGTTACGGAAGGATTATTACACTTTAGCCACACACTGTGAGACGGAGAGGAGGGAGTCAAGTTGAGAATTAAAAGAGGAAGCATTTACATAAACTTGTTTTTACCATCTTCTTAGCAAAAGGGGGCAGAGAGAGAAGGCGTGGAGGAGAAGTCGTTGTTGTTTTAGTGTATAGATGCAAAAGAGCCACTAGCACTTGTCTTATAGTTTGCTTCCCTGCTCATGATACTCATCCTCATCCCTTCCTCTCACATACACGTCCATGCAAAGAAGCAGAGAGGAA
This sequence comes from Deuterosminthurus bicinctus, assembly GCA_034698825.1. NCBI lineage: Eukaryota > Metazoa > Arthropoda > Collembola > Symphypleona > Bourletiellidae > Deuterosminthurus > Deuterosminthurus bicinctus. Next base: position 7,225 of record JAQIWI010001323.1, on the reverse strand, counting down.
AGTTTTGGTGCTCATCTTATGGTAAAAGGGTTATTTACAGTTTTTCTGTTCATACACATCCATACATATACAACCTAGGTAGCTGTGGAAACTTAGGGGGCGTTTATGCGTGAATACAAAGTATCTCTTTGCACACATGCACTATTACATGTCCCTCTATATTCGAGACCAAAGCCAGAGATCCCTGTTGTGAAAGTGAAATTCTGTTGACTCTTGCTGCCAAGATGGAAAGCTAGTCAGCTGAATATTTTTGCTGATGATAACACGGACTTCTCTAGCTCTTTCAATTCACAATCGTTACCTGCGACTTTGGTTGTAAGCAATAACCTGAGAGCATCCTTCCTGGCCTGCCACTGCTGCTAAACTTAGATACTGGAACAGTAGTAGTTGACTTTTGAAAGTTGCTATATGATAAAATAAGGAGTGCTACTGACGTCTGCGATGCGTTCACTCAATATAGGTGGAATCAGAGTCATCATCAGGCGTCCATTGGAACAGATACTCATCTGTTCGGACGCCAAGCAGGAGAGAGTGTAAGAGAGATTGGAGTACGTCGAAGGGCATAATAAAAGTTAGAGTGAGTGTGAATGGAAGGCAAGAGAAAGTAGTATGAGATAAGGAGGAAGGGAATAAAATAAACTTGATTTGGTCGTAACCGTGGGAGTATACTGTATGTGTGCATGTGTTTGTGTGTGAGTGTGTAAGTGTATATGTTTGTGCATGAACGTGTAAATGTGTGCGTCTGTAAGTGTGTGTGTGTGTGTAGGCCGAAGTGATGGCACATGATTGGCCATAGACCAACAGGAGTCAGTTTCTCTGGCCAATCTTCATTATTCTTCTGCTTATTTATGTGGCGGAGGACCAAAGTGTATTGGTGCCAAGCTGTCAGACACTATACTTGATGTATTAAGACAAACTATATGTACACGAGCTATTTTGCCTACCCTTTCCCCATCGCTTACTCTACAAATAACGGGGAAAGTTTATAGTGGAACAACGGATTCAAAAAACTGGGGTTCAAGATAAGTCAGACTGCCTTTATAAACACATATACACAGACACGTACGCGGAGGAAGAGAACGGATCGGAGTTTACAACTTGAGGAACATAACCAGAGCCAAGTAAAACGATGCTGTATGCCGATAGTACTCGTCCAAGTACTGTAATAGCCCTTTGGCAGCAAAGATCGCAACCCATGCAGAGGAGTTCAATTTTCAGAGCATACGCATACACACTTACACAAAGCCAATAGCCACGAAAGGGAAGAAACCCTCCTTTGCTCACTTTGAGCAAACATTCAAGATATATGGCATGGGTATTAATTCATTTGCAGAATTTAGCACACACTGAATTCTAAGAAAGGGAAATAAATACTTGACTGGATTTCCTTGGAACGCTTACACACTCATAGCGCACAAACGAATACCACATAAGGCCGCGTTGCAGCAGAAGAATTGAGCAGCTAAAAATCTACTCCGCCTGTCCCGATTTATTTCAAACCGGAGGGATTAATGGCCACTATCTAAAAAGGCTCCCCTCATACATTACCCCATGAAATAGACCCAAATAGTCCAAAATCCATTAGTTGCAATACATAAAAATCTTCGATTAGCCTCTTCTTTTTACCCCTGCACCTAAAATACTTTCACATTCTACATACGCACTCCATCCACATTACTCATTACGAGAAGCTCTCCTCTCGCAAAATCTACCTTTACAACTTCATGCCTTAACTTCTGCAGTGCCAAGATTCACATTGCCATGCCCTTATAATGTATCTGCCCACACACGAAAACCCAAGCGTTCACTCTCGGCAGAGAAATGTGCAATGCAACTTTACATAAAATTAAAGTTTATGGACATGACATCACACTTCATTGTTCAATCTCAAAGGGAAAAGACAGCCTTATAACTTTCGGGAAAACAAGTTAAAAAAGTGATGAATGATAGAAAGCTGGAAAATTAAGATTGCATGATTTCCAATAGATCCCTCTCATAATGAATATACGAGGTTCGTTGGAGTTGAATAAGTGCGCATTGCTGATGCTATAGACACGGTTTTGTGTGTGTGTGTCAGTATTCATATGAATCGAGCACATGACGTAGTAGCATTAGTCTGCAATTGAATAAGCACGGATGATGTGTGCATGCATGCGAGAGGATGGAGTTGGTGGTGGATAGAAGAGGATCCTAAAGCGAGCAGAACAAACATAAAGAGGAGGAAGAATGAGAGAAAAGATGTGCGAGGTGGAGGGAGAAAGAAATAGAGAAGGAAAGTCATCATATTTCCTCGGGTGTATGTGCTCAAGTCCTCATACGCACAGTACGTACATGTGTATGCATTCTTACACACGCTATATGGAAAGTTGGGGGGCATAAGAAACGTGAGTGGAATTTAGATGAAGTCTTGGAGAGCTCAGGTCTTGAATTCACAGTTGTGAAAAGAAATGGGAACTTATCGCAATAATAAAATAAAAAAGGTGGTTCACGAGCTCCGACGTGCATACTCAGCTGGCACATTACTACTGGCTGCGGCGCATATGGGTATATAATATATGTGGATTCAATGCTATAAGATGAGAGGAAGAAAGTTCAAGTGTATTTCATACACCATTTCAAGATAGAAAGACTGCAATGTGGAGGTCTACAGAGAAGTGGTACACAGCGAACGACGGAGAGAGTATTTCAGAAATATAGCCGTACACGAATGAAGGCTCAGAGGTGACAAAAAGCATGTTTAGAAAGACTTGAAAGACTTACCACTAAGAGGGCAATAGACGTTCAAATAGAGGCAATCTTCACTCTGGTTCGTAAGTTGTGGTAAGAGACGACGAAGGATCTGTAAACGGCCGCGAGGCATCGTCTTTAGAATATCCGTCTCATTGGAAATATCCGGGAACACTTGAGGACACACTGGGGCTGGAGATTCAGTCATTCTAGTTCCTGACCAGGGTGACCCACTCACTGGGGGCATGAACCTGAGAGAGCCAACCGGTGCGGAGGCGTAGGGCAAGCCTAAGAACACTTCCACACCTTCGTAGCCTTTAGGTAAAAATAGGAAACCACGAACTAGACCTAACTTTGTTGTTACTACGCGTGGGCTCCATTGTCGCGTGCCTGAGCATAGCAAAGCTGGCAGAGACACGAGAAGGAGTAAAAGTCCGACGAAGATCCGTGAAGACGACGACGAGGCTCGACGTCGACGAAGATGATGATGACTCGGATGTGCTGCTAGAGAAGCAAGCGACGATGATGACGAGCAGCTTTCTTTTGACACGCACATGATTTATTTTCTTTCCCCTCCCTCTATTATCATCAATCAAATTCCCATACAGAGGGCATAATAATTACACATCCCGCAAAAAAACCTCTCAGTTCCTCAATCTCATTTCCCACATGAGCTCTGCCGTTTAACTCACATTCATGTAAACTTTAATCTCCACTCTTTTCTCTTCCTGTGGTCCTTTTACACGGGAAATATGTTCAGTAGTCAATTGGATAACAGTGGGAAATTCCAGAATACGATTCACATTCCAGTACCTCAGCATATGCACAAACACTTTCAGCAGTGAAATCACAAATCACCTCGCACTTCTATGTTCTTCCCCCACGGTACACACACACACCATTAACTATGGATGATCATATTGCTACCCCAATTGGAACATACGCAGCCAGTTAGTCTTGTAAAATGTCACTCTGGATCAGTTCACCAGAAGCTCCAGCAGGAACAAAGACGCCCACATAGAGCTATTCCCTGTGTTTTTTTTTCAGAGTAAAAAGTCTTACTCAATGGGCCCTATTAAATGATTCAATAACTGGGATTGTAAAGTAAATTGAATGTCTAGCATCTCATGCAATTGTAATCAGCTTGCTCTACATGCTCTTCTGTAAAGTCTGTTGGGTGAAAAGGAGGCGAGAAAAGGTCCATTTCGCCTTTTCACTGCAAACTCACATAGACAATACACACACAGAAAGGCTCCTCACTGACGTATTTCTTGAAAGAGAGAGAGAGAGAGATTCGAGGCTAGGAGAGAATAAGTTAGAGCGAGAAAGATAGATTTTCACTTGAATGCTCTTCTCCTCTCACTCCTGCTAGCTCCTTTTTCACTTTTTCTTGTCATTTGAAGTGGAGAGAGAGATTTGGCTGTTTGTATGTGAAGATTTCTTGGTCAAAGTATTTTTATCCGATCATCAGGAGGACTGGGATCATGGTCATCATCAGGGTCATCACCATTATTAGAACCGTTGGAACAAATGAAAATGCCCAGTAGGAGCACTTATATTCCAGGATTGACGGGAGAACGAGAGAGAGAGAGAGGGAACGAATGGGTATAAAAGACAGCTGAGAGAGGGCTTTCACTTGAAAAAGCCACGCACATACCTACAGAAAGACACAGAGCCACACATAGAGATCGTATACAAGTTAGCTCAGCCTAAGTTTGCTGAGACTTTGAGAATAGTAGAGTGAACAAGTCTTGGAAGGACCTAAGGCCATTTCTTGGTCTTTGCTAAGCTAAAAATCGTCGTATTTTTTCTTCTTCTGCCTCTCGTCTCTCTGTCCCGGCTCTTCTCTCCATTACTACACTCTGGCAAGTCTTGACTGATGAAAAGGATAAGGTAAACGTGAGCTGTGACGTGGATATCAGGTCCATTTGCTACTTCTCTGTCCCTTGTACTTCACAGTCCATCCCGTCCTCGCCTGTAATATATAAGGAAAAAAACGGGAGAATCAAAAGAGAGAAGGAATTTCAAGATTACTTGCTTTTTCCTCCCGGTCTGTGTACACATACGCACGCACGCAGACATACACAAATACGCTTAAGTGCTTATAACCAGAAGGAACAACCACTGTTATGCTGCACTAGCCCAATCATAATCTTACTTAATGACCTTCTACACACATCTATACAGAGTCTAGTGATATTTCTCAATTTAGTGAATGGTGGGAATGACGTGAGTATTTCCCTTCTAGTAGTATTACTTGGGTGTATGTACATGTCTGTGTATGTGTGCAATTACGACGATTTTTTCCTTCCAGGGACAAAGTAATAAAGACAATAAAGCCGTCTCTCCATTCCTCCAAACCACGTGCATTATGTAAGGTAACCGAAGGTGGGGAAAAGTTATTGCACCTATTTCCTCCTCCTTATTTCTTTCCCTTCCCTTCCTTTTCCCTGCCAGTTATAATATGAAAAAAGTAGAGACGCGAAAAAGTTATTTGGGAAGCAGAAGGGGAAGCAGGATATTTTGTGTATTTGACACGTACACATGACAGAGGAACAAAACGCTGTGTGATTTTTCAATCTGTTTGGGCGACTCCGCCTGTCGATTTCCTCATTGTCGCATAATGTAATACATCAACAAGTGTAACAATGAAGCAGCTCTGCCGCAAAACTCCAAAAATGCGTACACGACAATGCCATCATGTGCAGCCTTTTATTCTATCCTATTCTGTTACGTATTGAAGCCTTCCCTTTCACGAGATCTTCGTGTAGCTGTATGTGGGAATAGAAAATCATAGTGGGATTAAGCCTGTCATATCACATAGCGCAATTCAACTATAGGTTCTTGTACATCGTATAACTTGTGGGTAGCTCAATTTTTATGTGGTCTAACTGCACAAGATTTACTTCAAGTTAACCACATATTGTACATGACCTTAAGAATCATTTTCTCTACTTTCAAATAAGAAAAACTTGTTCACAGATTTTCACCTCGTGTCAATTTCCCCTTTTCCAGGCAAATTGTTTGCTAAGTTTCGAGCTTTTTTTCCCCCTATGTATTGCAATTGAATTAAATCCCCTATTCCAGACGAAAACCTTATCTGTTGAGGAAAAATTATGTCTACTTTTGAATGTTGTAAGGGATTCAGTTAGTGGGAAGAGTAAACTGACGTGCACTTTGCACACTGCTGCCGAGGAAACTTGAGCCGTGGTAATAACAAAAGCAATAACAATGCTTTTGTACGGGGCCAAAGATCACTATGTGCTGTAGGCATTTGAGCACTGCTCCGGACATATTATGTACATGACCTGAGCAAATCTACACACACTCATATATGGATTACCATAGAAAGAAATTGCTAATCACTTGTTCCGAAGCACTCACGAGTAACAGAAGAGACTAAGTTTGCATTATTACTCTCAACTCTTATTGCACACAAGTTTTATTGCCGCCTCATAAATAGAGGAAAATAAACGGATCCTCTAAACTTTTGCCTATTTGGCTACGAAAAAAAAATCCTCTGCATGGGTAGTACACCCACAGATCACACAACAATACAAAGAGGAAGTTGGAAGAGACTACAGTGGAGAAGCAAATTGTGCTTTGTATAACCGTGTTTTCTAAACTTGTCCAAATAATTTGCCCAGTAGTGGATGTAAAAGAGCTCGAGCTGGAAAGGAAAGAGACAAGTTAGTTTTTTTCCCCGTCCAGAGTACAATACAATGGTCATAACAATGCACGGAGATCTCAAAAAGTCATTATATTCCAATGTTTTGAGCACAGAGACGGAGAATGATGGCTGTTAGAAAGAGGGAAGAGAAGACTCATTTTCTTTGCTCAAATATAAAGAAAGATGAGGTGGGCTATATCGTCCCTCCTTGTGTATTTCTCTTCCTGTACACTTGTCTCTCCTTTCCTTTTACAGCTACTAGTGGGGAGCCTTAACAACTACACACCATAATCCAGACGGTGCTTTAGTAGACACTAAAACTGCCACTTGCCAAAGCAATCCTCACGTGAGTAGTAGTAGTACAAGTACACAGGGAATGGCTGGACCCACTTTCTCCTCCACTAACAATCTCAGCAGGAGCATCTATACACACAAACTGTGAACCCCTCCTGCCGGATCCCAAGGTAGAGAGAGATTGAGAGAGAGAACGGATACTGACAGAGGAAGGAAAAAGCAAAAGCTTTTATTCTGATGAGACCTGTAAAATGATTCAAGATTCAACGCACACTATAGAGAGTCAGTCACTGTGGGAGCACAATGGAACAAACAATGGGAATTTTCCCCACTAATAATCCTTCACACATAGATACAACAGACACTGTACACCACTTTGTTTTATTATTGCCACTCAACGTTTCAATGTTAACGGACGTGGCCGTATAAAAAAATTACGGAGAATTCGATGTTTCCCTTTCTTGTGAAATTTCAACGATGGCCTTTTCCGACCGAAGAGAGTAAGATGGAAAGCCCAAAAGCACACACGCCTTC
>JAQIWI010001322.1:0-17260 GCA_034698825.1 Deuterosminthurus bicinctus | reverse complement strand
CTAAAAACGGTGCCAGTTTTAGGCGTGGGTCAAGATCTGTTGTCAATACCAGCTTTACGTTTGTAAAAAATTGTTTTTGTTATACTTTTTTGTCTTGAAATTCGAGTCGGATTTGTTTCTCCTTCAACAAACCCAATTGAAAAGCCTTACTCAATGCACGACAGAAGCGCATGCTTAAATTCAATTGCGTCATTGTTGTTATCCAAGTCTTCGGCTCATGTACTGTGAGTGATCCAAAGGCAACTCCTACTCCAACTCATGAGTTGATGTCAATTTTTTCTCCACTCACATTCATTTTGTGAGTCGCAAATACCGGCGGTACAACTCAAACTCATAGCTCAAAAACTCCGACCATAAGTTGAGCTTGAGTTGAGTTTTTAACTCATAACTCCGGAGTGAGCCCATAAGTGTTCCAATCTCGAATAAAATATACGACTGCTCTCATTTTCGTGCCAGCAAAAAAAGGAAAAATGAGCTGTTGCGGGTTCAAATGTCTTAAAATCGAATCGCTTGTGCTGTATTTTTCATGAAAACAATCAGTAAAGAATTTAAGTTCACTTTATGCCGGGTGCATCGTTTTTGTCGCTATTACTGAATTCTGTACTTTATTGGTTACTGACTTCTAGTAAGACGACACAAAAATTATTATAGAGGGCCGAGGCCGCATCTACTTTCTACAACTCCTATTATTTGCATGGTCCCGCTTTGTGCTTCAGGGACCTGACATGGCTGCTTAATTTATTTCATGGTGAACCGATTGCCTAAATGAACATCAACTAGGTTGATCCGCTGTCGTTCAGCAATTCTATGATGTCATGGACCCCACATTGATTTTGGACGTTCATTTTAATAATGCTGGAGTGAGGTCCCCTTGATGTCTGCTTTTATTAGTAACTCTTATTTTCATGGGATTTCTACGGCCCATGAATGTACCGTCATCATTCATATAAGGTCCGTTGTGTGCATTTATTCTCGTAACCTTCCATCTCATCATGTTTCCAGTCTGGTTGACCCTTTCTTGAGACACACACGACTGTGAGAAAGTCAGACAACAATATACTTGTTTCACGTCCTGTCCAAAATTCCTAGCTTGAGTGCTCGCTTTAATTACTTGATTCTTCCTGATTGGTCAGTAGCCCTTCCATCGGCTCTTTCCTTGCTTCTCTGTCTGTGTGAAAATTGAAAACAAGAACCTCGTGAAGCATTTACATACTTTGCCTACCGACTGCGATCCAAAGGAGCACACACACGATTGAAATCCAACAGTATTCAGCTCATTGTCATGCAGTAAAGGTCGACTTTCCTTGTGTTGAGTTTGAGCAAAAGCCTTTTTTTGACTATTTTGTACCAACAAATAAGACTTGGAAAACATTCAAAACTAAAAAAGCTCGTGCCAGTTACGTAGTGGAAACTGTAAGTGCCTGTGTACAGTTTAATAAGGGAAGGTGCTTGCTACTACTAGAATGAAAGACGGATGAAGATGTCCCTTATGAGAGAATTGTAAAATGCGCCTCTGTTATGGTCAAGAGTTAATTCTGATCATCTGGTCTGATTAATAATTGAGCCTTTAGCCAAAGGAAAACATACAATTCAATTTCATACACAAACATTCATTAGCAGAGCACGGATATGTATGTACCAAAAATGTCGAAAATATGTATGTAAATATGTGCCGAAAATCTTCAAAATATGTACTGTAATATGTACCAAATTTTCGGGATTTTTTGATGAAATTCGAAGCTTCAAACTTAAATTTTCAACATCCCATGCCTTTTCTCACGGCAATCTTCGGTTTGAAGCCAAAAAACAAGTTTGACAGGCAAAATAGCGGATTTAATGAGAGCATTATGGAACATTCGAGTATCAGAAAATCAATATAAACAAAATTACCCCTGAAATTAGGGTTCATTGCGACAAATATTAATTCAAAACTGAAGCAAGCTTCTGAGCTATTCGTCAATTCATAAATTTTATCGATTAATTTTTTTGTTTATGTATTTTTTCCCCAAATATGTACCTTTTACAGGTGAAAAGGTCAGAATATGTACCAAATATGTATGAAATCCTAAAATATGTAGGTACATATGTTTATAAAAAATTTCTGAAATATGTGCAAATATGTAAAATGAAGTATAGCTCAATCGACTCTACTTTGTATGAAACGTCAAAAGCCAAGACCTCCGAGTCGTACCTTTCAACCAGAAAAATATGTATTTACATAGAAATCCGGGCTCTGTTCATTAGCTGTTAACAACAATAGAAATCCGGCTGCAGTTACCAATGGGATCCTTTATAACAACAGGCCTTGTGCAGCCAATCTTGTTTGGGATGATATCGTAAAGCGGTGTGAATGGGAAAGTCCAACATGTTGCTGCAAAACTACAACAGAACCATAAACAACTACACAATACAAACACCAGCAACTCCAAAAGCTCCAAGAGTAGGTACAACGCGGCTATAAGAATAAGCAAAATGATTTTAATGTTATCATGAAAAACGTTGCTCGAATTCAATTTGTTTTTCTTCAAATATTTTTTCTTCACATGTCTACCTTGACTTAGAATCCTTTTCTTTCTATCTTGTAGATAGAAATTATAGCAATAAAACTAGCATACACTATACTTGACACTTTTTATTTTTTTTAAAGCACCATGGTATCATTGTATGTGCTTTTAATTGCTCGTTGATGCCACCACTACCTTGGAACACTGAGGAGTGACTTTATTGGAGATTGTGTAAACTACAGTTTAGTTATGATATGATTTATGATTTTTTCAAGCATGTTAACATGCAAGTTTTTATGCGCATGCGCTCTGCATTTAATTTACAATTTCCAACAGAATTCGAGCTCGATTTTGAAGAACATAAACGCATTGAATGAGCACAGTTTTGAAATTTTAAGACAGTTTCTAATCAGATTATTCCTCTATGTAATTTGAAACAAAAATTTATTAAATAAAATCACATCCAGTAAACGAATTGAATAGCACAAAGTCTTATTGAGATTTTTCTAATGGAAATGGAAACGTTTGGCCTTTTCCTGCCCATATTTTCCTGTAAAATACAGCAAAGATGACATTATGTAAATGAGTACGCTTAAGGTTTATGAGCGGGAATTCAATTATAAGCTCCTGTCCTTTTAATTACTGTAAGAAACCAACTAAAAAACTCACGCAGGGCCTCCGAATATTCGGGTGGGCATTTCTTTATACTTGACTTGGACGTTACTCGTACTTACTCGAATACTCACGAGTAATACTCGTACTCGGTAGGATCTCTACCTGGAATGGAAGATTGAGCCAAATCTATACCAGCTCCAAACATGTTCCACTTCTCTAGAAAACTATCATCTCCTTCCTTAACTGTAACAACCTTTCATTGTAAATTGGGTCAAGAAAAATTAAATTTCAGTCTGTCATAGCATGCAAACTTTTGACTTGCTGAATTTATTTTAAAGGCAACATATTTTTCTTACAATGCCCATTATAGGAAATGAAAGCAAGAGCCAGTTCACTGCGGAAATAACAACTGGACTTGCCAACTTGCTCAGAAATGTGGCTGTAATGCCTCAATTTTCCACGGCCGGAAATTCATCAAAATTTCAGCACAGGGAAGGAAAAGTTTAACACGCTTTTCTTTTCACTCTAAACCAATCAATTTTTCGTTTCTTATTATGATGAGTCATATGGACTTTCCTTCAGCATTTATGACTCGGGATCTGTTTGCAGTTTGACGGTTCAAATGATGAACTCATGGTGGTGATGAGATCATACAAACAGATGTAGCTAAATCAGCATGTTTTTCCCTGTAGGTAGTCAGCCGAGTTTCCTCGTGTTATGTGTGGAGGTTGTCGTGATGAGGTCATGACAGGTGGATTCTATTTTTAAATAAAGGAAACCAAAAGCGTAACGCCATCACCAGCACTATTTTCCTCGGCAAGTTAATTGCACAATTTCAGTTAAAGGCTTGGATGACAATCAGCTGTTGCAGTTTATAGAATGTTTCCTCCAGGCATGAAATCATTGCAAAGTGCGTAGCCTTTCATGGATGTTTTCTGTTGTAAATGCAATTACGCATGTTCGGAAGTTGTTGTTCAGGCGCAATACTATTGCCATGATATTTAAATGCAATACTAACAATAGAGTAATTTATTAAACTTGCCGCTGACGACGTAGAACTTTTGACAAAATTTTGTAAACTTCACAGCAAATAATACAATAATAATAATGTAACTAATTTTCGGTAATTGTTGATTAATTCCAATAATATTGACTTAATTATTAGTCCAGAGACGTGACCGGGATCACACTACATTCAATGTACTAAAATTCTAATGCCCCCCAATTTTAGATAAGTCAACGAGGGAACGCCCCGTTCCTGCGCCATTTACAACCGTTAGAACAGAACCAACTTTATTATACATGGTACCATTGGCGCTCGTTGTATTAGCAGCAGTAACGTCAGCAGTATTAGTAGCGTTTGCAACTTTACCGGCCGTATTTGCGAGTTGAACATCAACGTTCCATATTTCCTTGGTATGGTCAACGGTGCCGGTATTGTTAAGCATTGCGTCACCGACTCTGTTGACAGTCTTCCCACCAACATACGTCCCATAATATCTACCACTCCCGAGCGTACCGCCATTAGAAAGCCTCACGTTCCCCTGTTTGTCTATGCTATTCCCGTTTATTAGGACACTATATTTTGTTACATTTGCGGTCAGACCTGGAGAAGAAAACGCTGAAGATCAACTATTTGCAACGAATTTAAACGGCTTAAGATTTTGTTTGAGCAACTACTAAATACCTTTTGAGGTGTCTATTCCAGCAATCTTAGATGCAGTGTTCCCATTAACCTGGACGCCATAATCGTTTTTGGCAACATTCAGTGCATTCTTCGTAAGGTTGTTAACATTTATCGCCGCAGACACAGGATCAGTAGCAAACGCACCCTGCGAGATTTTTAAAAAACATTGTTAGAAGAACCATAAAAAATAAAATTTGAAGAACAATCTTTACTTACAGTAGTACAAGCCACAATCAGAATGACGATAAAAGTATTCATTTTGGTTCTTTCGTTTGGTTCAAGTCTTGCAGAGAGTTGAGAGGGATATGATACTTCCTACTGGTCCACCGAGAGTTTTTACATGAAACTAAAGAGGATTCAATGAATTGACCCGAATGCTCCAACCGCTGCTCTAGCTTTGATGCTCAGTTCATGGACGATTTCGTATGAATCAGATCTATGAGGAAGGAAGTTTCCATATAAATTCAGTTGGGTTCAAACTACCAACAATTTCTTTGTGTACAGAGCGTGTGCATTTGTCCCAGTTTTTCCTGTAAGGTCACCTCTACGGGACAAACTGGCGTCAACTTGACTAAAAATAAAGCTTTCCTCCCAAGTTTACTAAAATTTTCCTCGTCCAGCACAAGAGAACAATAATATTAGAAAATTTGTTGCAAAAAGCGAGGAATAATGACGGATTTGAGAAATAAAGCGACATTTCCCGCTTCTATCTACAAAACTGATGATGAACAACTTGCTGCTTATTTGCTAGGCTGTGCAATTTTACCTGTCAATACCAACTCAAAGTGTGCAGTCTGCTGAATCTCATCAGGAATTCACTGATGGGGTGATAAATTGGCTGCTTAGTCGGATACATGACCCTCGATATAATTAATATTTTTAATGTATTTATTTTAAGTTATTTAATTTAATTTTACTGTTAGATTAGTTCATGACTGTCCATTCCTGAAAATCAGAGCTCTACTCTGAGGAATTAAGACAATAAAGCCAATACAAAATACAAGCTGGTCACATCTGTTGAAATGTGTTCCAAAACCATCTGGGTTTTGTTTCATGTGAAACTTGAAAAGCCAAAGAAGCTATGTAGATGTGGAATGAAGGTTAAGACCCTTGAAAGAAAGTAAGCTGAAAGGCTGCAAGTATTTCAACTAGCCAATAAACCAAAGAACAGTCACAATGTTTAATATCTACTTAGACAATAAGCAAACAAACCAATGTTTAAGGTTCGCAATAAAGTCAACAAGCTTTGATGGCTACTGCATTTTTTGGATCTCAAATGCAACTCCTACAGCTTCTGATGTACTAAACAAACCGATAACAAATAATATCAAAGTTCAGATTGCAAGTGTGAATGGTATGACAACGTACGCGTACGGGAAGATACACAAGGCTCATTCACGTCTAACTCCATGCTCCACGTGCAAGCTCCCATTTGTGCATATTGCAGCTAGAATCATTTGCTTGTTTGTGTCCTCAAGGAAAGCGCCTACACCAATACGGTACGAGCTATAGCGAAATCCCTGTGATTCCTGAATACTAACAAATTTTTGTAGGCGTCTAGACGCCAAGATTTGTATTTCAATAAAACAAGAGCCTTTGAGCACTATGAAGTTTTACAAAATCCTTCAACAGCCAACACTTTCTTGCATTGCATTTCAAGTTCAATTACCCGCAAACATTTCCTTCACTGCTCCCGCAAGAATAAGCTGACAGAATTCCAAAGTTAGTTCATTGTATTGTTGCAGCCTAATCTTGTTCAAAATGTTCTACACGAAGCGTCCACGTTTGTACAACAGCAAGGAGGTTTATTCAGTGTCACGTAGTAAATCAATTTGAACCCCCAAACGAAAAATAATTTTCTTGCTGCCTACACTTGCAGTAAAATATAACCATGGTTACTTTGGCGAAAAGAAAAGAATGTCGAGGGCAAGGCAGTCGTCCATTTAATCTCGCGCGTGTAGGCAGCTCCAATAAATAAATTTATGAATCCCTGCATAGACAAGTAGCCGCCTGTCCACCATTCGTATGTTAAGTATTTTAATATTTAATGTTCATCATTGTCATTTGAAAGGATGAAACCTTTAAATTGGAAAAGGCGTTGTTCCACTTTATTTTAATGTGTCCACGTTGTCTACTAAAAAGCTTTTGCTCTGTTTTATGACAGCGTGAATCCGCCTCACGTGGATTTTCCGTCCTAAAGACTGCCGTATTTTTTAGGCTAAATTTTCATGGCATCAGGTAAGCACCGTCTGACACTTATGCAATTCCTCCAGCGGTTTCTATTCATGTGTCCAACAAAAGAACTGGATCCTGTTTTCAAAGAACATGTGCCCAAAGTTTCCAAATATGCAAACAAAAGCAAATGTCTAACCAGATGCACACATTTCTTATACAACGAATCTTTATTTTTTGTATCATTATAAATAAAACTATTGTTGAGATTATGCAGAATTTTTGTACCGCCGCCAGTTCCCCTTAGAGTCATGTTGACATCAGGCCGCTCGCCGAGCACATTCTAAAAGAATGAATGCACATGTCTACCTATAAGACTCAATGTCACCTAGGAGTCAATTAAGGTGAATGAATCATGTAACCTTGTTGAATCCTTTTGATTTGAATCAGAATATGAGAGAGGATACTGACAAATTTTCTCAGTTGTTCTGCTCAAGCGACATATCTGGAGTGATTTCAAGCGCTACTCCTTCCTCCAATTTATCATTACGGTTTGTCCTATGGATTGAAACCGCAACACACGGTAAAAGGCAAAGTATATGATGACTAAAGGGGAAAATTCTTACACAGAATTCTAGTGGGAAAACTTGTGGCCCTCAACTTTGTAGTATGCAGTTGAACAAAAAATAAGCAGCTTGCTTAACCTATGAGTTGGCTCAGGTCAAAGTAGCGTTGAACCTCATTAAAACACTTTGCCAGTTTCCTTAAAGTGACACGAAATATTTCCATCCATCCTTTGCTTTTCCTCCAGCTGTTATCTGGATAGATTTTTCGCATCCATCCTCCTCGCTCTTTGGTCTTTCTAAATCAATCAGTCAAATCCACAAATCCATTGCAACAACACCTTTGTAGAGTCAGACAGACTGTTACAACTTATTTAGAATCCAACAGCTCCCCAACAACTGTCTTTAAAATGAAATGTTTTCTTATTGGATTCATTGCTTGCGCTGTGGTTCTCTACTTAGGAGAGGTAAGAGTGAATGGATTTTACAGGAAAGAATTAGAATTCTTTAAAATATATGGCTCATTTTTCCTTGTTGGAACCGTAGGTTACAGCTGTTGATTATTCACTCTGCCCAGGGACCCAGACTGAACCATGCTGTTTACTTTATCTTGAACTGTAAGTAATTCATCCCTTAACTCAGTTCCTGTTAACATGTGCAGATTAATTATGTTTTGAACTTGTTTGCTTAGACGTACCCGGAATCTTTGTACTTTTGTCAAGAATGAGCCTTTGTATCTACAAACCATTGAAGAGGTTGAGTTCTGCGTTGAACACGGTAGTCAATTACAGGACCTATTAGATCGACTGTTGCTGATTCGTCGAAGCCAGATTGTAAGTATGCGATTGTGGATTCCAACTTACTTACCATCTCGTAACCCCCAGCAACAGATTGTACCCCGTGAGATACTGTTTATTTTCCCAACAACGTGCTCTATTGAAACTCTTGCCCGTTCAGATTTGGAATTTTTCATGGGAGACTCAAGATTTTAAATTTCAGCTACATATGTCGACTCACCAACTTGATTCTATTTGCAATTTTTTGTCAATTTTAGAAACAATGTCTAATCCATACCTTGGCTCGACTACTACCGCAATAACTTGAGATGTAAGAGACAGCCAAGACTCCCAAACGTTTCCTCTCTTTCCACTACTAACACAACACTTTCTCTTTTGCTCTATACATATTCGATGTTATTACTTCATAATAAATTTTAATTTCGTTCTTTGCATCATAAAATATGACAGCGTTCTTGGAATTGAAAGCTGGTGCGGGGATCCAAATCAGATGTCGCGTTAGACTGACTGGAATACCAGCCAAGTTTTTTGGTCCCAATTCGAAGACTAATTCTGGCGTTGTAGGGCTAACCCTGATGGCCAGAACGGGAAACTTAACTATTTAAGATCTGGAATGGGATCTTTACAAAATATTTTAACAGCTGAAGCTTACTTGCACTGCATTGCATTTCAAGCTCAAGTGACCCCAAGCGTTTTCTTCACTGCTCTTGCCAGGATAAAGCTGACAAAATTCCAAAAATTAGTTCATTGTATGGCTACAGCTTAATGTCGTTCTCAATGTCGTTCTTAATGCCCTACTCTTGTCGGCAGATTGTCTGACACTAGCCAATTCAGCAAATGAATTTGAGTTGAGTATCAGTATCAGCAAAAAACGTCCAACTTAACAAGACAGTGCTTCATTGCAGTAATTTTGATGGGGACTTATCTGCCAAGATCGAAGAATTGGATGCTAAAATTCTGAAAATTCAGACCACCATTTAAAAGCCTCGAAAAGTTCTGCTCAGATGGCCGAAAACCAATCTAGTGATGTGGACGGTAAATATTACAGGGAGCAACGCTGCGCTGTTTTGATTTCAGTTTAATTTTCTGGACCACCGGCACTGGAATAGTAAGAGCAAACTTGGATGGTACAAACGCCACAACCGTTCTGCTCCGAGGATTTCTCAGGGGGATTGATGAGAGTTCTGATCGACTTTACTGGGAACAGGGACGGGAAATCGGTCTTGCTAGTTCTGACCTTCAGGGCAAAGGCGGTAGGATTCTGTTGAATAATGCCGATCATCTGAGTGGCGTTGCAATCTATGACGACGTTGTCTACTTTAGCAACGGTACGGATGAGAAAGTTCGGTCCGTTAATCAGAATGGAACAAATGTTCCACGGCGAAGACAAATCAGCTACATTTATTGTTTTTTTGCAATGCTCTACGTTGTAGAGTGGTTAATGACCATACAGTGCAGTGCTGCCAACGTGTGGGAAACCCTCGAGTAAATTTGGACTCCAATAAACGCCCCGGCCTTTATTGGAGGCCCGGCTTTTATTAATTCAAACTATGGTGGACCCCGGCCCTTATAAGAGGTCCGGCTTTTATTAGAGGCCCGGCCTATAATACAGGAATTGCGTGAATCCTGTATTATAGGCCCCGGCGTTTATTGTTTCAAATCAATTCCCACCCCGGCGTTTATTGGAGGTCCGGCTTTTAATACAGGCCCGGCGTTTATTCTTAGAACAAGAAAAATTCAATGAAGTTTCCTTCCAAACAAGACCGATTGATGTCAAAATATTGGACCCATATGAAACGATTTGGTAAATATAACCAAGACCATTCAAATGTATACTAGCACCCACGGTCCAGCTCTTCCTCCGCTTTCCAAAGTCTGACCCTCCGCGCATCAATTTTTAAAATGCCTTGCAGTTAGTTATGTCTTGAGGGAGTATCAGGGTAGCCCAATACACCGCTTTTAAACGACAAGGACTCGTTTCGTCAAAACATCTCGACCCGACTATAAAAATTATTTTGAATGCCTAATAATTTTCCTTCATTGCAAACTTAAAAGCAAAAAACGTTGGTGCCCTGGTGAAGAGATATGAGCTACAATGCTGCCTTTTTGCATTGCTCTACGTTTTAGAATCGTTTATGACCATGCAGTGTGGCGCCAACTTGCGGCAAACCTTAAAGTAAATTTGTGCTCCAATAAACGCCCTGGCCTTTATTGGAGGCCCGGCGTTTAATAATTCGGATTAAGCGAAAGGGTTGTAGCTAAGGTACGGCATGAATGACAACTGGAATCATGTACAAAGGGATAAATCGCTGTGCGCATTTGTTACCAACTGTGAGAATGGCTTGACAATGCAATGTGCTGGGGAAGGTGTTATTAGGGAAGGTCTTATGTCGGGGAGGCGTAAAGTCTAAAGGTTCAATGTTGGGGAGGTGTAAAGTCCGAAGGTGTAATGCAATGTCCGTCCGAAAGTGTTTTTTTCGAAAGGTGATTTGTTTTGGAAATCAAGTAGCAGAACGTGTAATGGTGGACGTTCAGTCGGTGAAGGTGAACCGCAGAAGGTAACGGTCTTATTACGGGTGCACTAGGCCTAAAACTGAGGTTTACAAACGCTGTAGGTACTTTGCGATCGTTTACAGTTCATCATGTTCCTGCTCATGTTCCGCTTTGTGAGCAAAACACGGTTTAATTTAGAAGTTGAATTTTATTACAAAAGTTTCTAGTTTTTTGGCACAGGCGGCTGCTTTTGCATGTAGCGAAAAGCTCTTAGATGCAGGTAATAGCCATTATGATGGGTTACATGTGATTCGTTTACAAACGATTTCGGACAAATTGGGCACTTCATTGACCCTACAAGGGTTAAAAAAATATTGTAGCTGTTTTGCGTGTATTAATTCAACGAGAAATTTACTTATAGGAAGTTCCATCGATTCAAGTTTTCCCCCAGCTGCTATCAATTTCTTGCTTTTCTCCGTGTATGCATGATCTTTTCCTGTCAAGTGGTTCCATGGGATGTTCAAATCACAAAGTTCATAATACCTTGCTCCTGAAAAAAATATTCAAATAATGAATTGTCTAAGAATTTGAAAATAACCTAAGTTGAATAAAAAGCACTTTTATGGCACAAGTTTGTACCTTTAAATTTTTTGGCTGAATCTCAAGCGAGTCTGCGTCATTCTGGCATATTTTAGTCCGTTTTATCCCTTTGTGCGTTCTTCAAACTCCTTTAAATTTGTACAGCAAAATTTTGGAAGTTTGTAAAACTGACATTTTTCTTAAATTGATATTACAATGTGTCTGAACTTACACAAATAATATCTTGATTCCGATTAAACCTACCTTGCTTCGACAATAACAATCCGCACTCCAATGGGTCGTGCATGTTACAGGTGCATGGATACAAAAACTCGTCCGCTTTCGATTAACATTCATGTGTACTCTAAACAAGTTTTACCCATTAATCGTACTGACTTTCATGCAAAATATTTCTGATATTTCCAATCATCGCTGCCCTATATATAAACATATACAGGTACACATTTTTGTGAGAACGACTTTGGAAAATCTTGAGTCTTGAATATATTTTTGATACGAATTCATTCAAGATTTGGCTGAGATTTTCGAGTTTAAAGGCTTTGAATTTTGACATTGGGCTTATGTGGCTTGGGCTTTTTCGAGCCAGTTTTCAAAATTTGGATCGTTAAGACCCGTAGAGAACAATGGCTGAAAGCTGAGGTCGCAAAATTTCGAAGGATTTAAAAACCGATTTTAAATTGAGTCCTAGAATTTTCAATTCCTTGAAATGGGCTCTATTTGAAATTTTATATTTTACTTCGAGGCTGTTGCTAACATGATGCTGACCTCTTTTCTCGTTTCGTATAGGACAAGTAGCATAATAATTGTGGGCTTATTGTTTTCAAATGTTTAGGGCATCAGTATTGACCGCTCGGTACAATTAGCACCCTTTATTTTCATGGTGATGAAATATAGGATTTTTACTGCGCATTATCCAAATATAGGACTTTTGGGCATTTTGGAAAAAAATATATCTCATAGGATCGCCGTTCCAAATATAGGACTTTCCTATGCGATATAGGACATCTGGGACCGCTAACCAAAAGTCTCTGTCGGATTTTTGTTTTAAAATGTTTGCTTTTGAGCTGAAAGAGTTTCAAGTTTGGCTCATTTTAATGGCCGTTGATGGTGAAGTGTGTGCTTTTCGGCAACTCATTTACTTCCTGCAGGAAACATTGGTTTCTCCTTGGCTCAAGTGTATGGGGAAGTAAAGAGGAGACGGAGAGACGTAAGGTTATGCCTATTGAATAATTATTTTGGAATTCAAACTGGGGTTTCCTAATGCTCAGTTAAAGTAAAAAATGAAGCTCAATTTAGTAGTTAAAAATAAATGCGACAGTAGCAGCATTTTACTTCAGGATTGCAGGTGTAATCACTTGAGTTTACAGTTGCGAGAAGAAATTCTTCCAACAGAATTCAATGAAAGATTGTCTCAAGTACTCAATGGGAATAGAGAAAGAGAAGTTGGTTTAGGATCGAGCTTCATCACAAACATCAAACAAAGCTTTAATATTGATCGCAGCGAATTCTCCCATCGTCAAATAGAACAGACGCAGTGCTCGAGCCAGTTCAGCTACAAATGTGGATCTCACAGTGCATTAATTTAAAATTCTGCGGTACTTTTATCCGCAGTTTCGCCTGGACAGCAACAGTGAGCCATTGACAACCACAAGCCGCAACACCACAAAATTACCTCCCATTTGATACATGTAGTAATGCTCTTGCACTACTATTAAGCTAGCCTAGATTAAATATACATTCCTAGATCTGAGTTTTTGAAAGGTTTGATATTTAAAATCCAGATCAAACCATGTTGCTTTGTTGACTTATACGACAAGCGAAAAAAATTAAAGGTAATTTGCAGCCATGTGTCTTCTACCACTTCCACTTTCCAATGATTTTCATCCTCCGCTGTTCTTGCAGACCCATAACAAAAAACGTCTTAATAGCGCCAAGTAAGAAAATATAAAACCACACACGGACATTAAAACGCCCATCCCAAAATAAGCAAAAATCATCATTATGCTTGTCAACCTCGTTGAGTAAAAGTTTTCGAATTCTGACACATGAGAGGCAATTGGATTAGCAAGTTCTTTTTGAACTGCAGGAAGTATATCATTTAAACGACCTTTATCGTCTCTTTTTACTGCAACATCATGATACAGTTGCAATATTCCACTTGCATACAGTTGACTTATTACGCTATTCACAGGCATAGTATTCAGGGGGCCAGCTAACCAAAGTTTGTAGGCATCAGGGGAAACTTTTTGTCCATTAAAGCATCGGTCCGCCTTGAAAAGCGTGTTCATATTAAGTACCAAGCCATGAACTACAGACGATTCCTCTAGAAATGCGTTTTTTTTCATTTCTGAAAAAGTGTTCCAGAAAGCTGGATCGTCAAACATGAGGCCAATTAAATCTGCTGTCTTATCAAGACCATACCATTCCTTGAAGAAAGTCATTTCCCCTCGCAAACCAAATCCATCTGCGTGGATTTCCGGATAGACAATCCGATAACCTGCTTTAGCTTAATCTTGGAAACCATTCAACGGTATATATTTAGCTGGTACTACAAGTAGACTTTGAATGAAAGTGGAATACAAACAGCCCAGCACGGCACAAGAGAGCATCCATATCAACATCAAATACGCTGTTTTGTTTCTAGTGATTGCCTCAGGCTCCCACAGACTTCGAATGAGCATGAACCACTGAAAGTGGCCGAGAATTTTTCTAAGTACGAGTGACAAATAGTAGACGAGCTCCGCCAGCGTGCGGACGTGTGTATTTCGTGCTCTGATAATTAGTGTCTTAGTGAATACCAGGGTAGTCTTTCTGAGCAGAAAATCGCACTAAAAAGCTCCACTGTGAAAGATCTTTCTAAAAATATTATTTTCGATTGTGATCTGTGATTTTAAAACTGAAATTTTAAGTAAATTTGAAAACCTAAGGTGTTGGTGGGATGTCCCACCAGCAACCTACGAACATTCCAAAGATGAGTCATGAAGAGGAGAGCATTCCACAAAAGAATTTCGGCTATTCAATTAGCCCAGTACCGGGAGCTAGTCAACTTAACTACATCGAGGCAGTCATTGAAATTGTTGGGAATGGGAAAATACATAGCATTGGAATTATCAAGTCAAGCGTGACACTGTGGGTGAATGACCAAGAGGCAGCTAGTAAACTGGAATGTAAGAATTTCTTGTGCGTCAAAGGAGTGTCAACTCAATTGTGGCCGTTCACAAAACCATTACGTAATGTGAAGCTATTTGGTGTTCCACCAATGGTGTCTAACGAAATTATTAAAAAAGAATTAAATCGATTCGGCGAAGTCAAAAGCGACATTAAGACGGAGAAAATGTATGGTATCCCTGAAGAATATGGCCCAATTGAAAGCCTTACAAGAACTCTGCGCATGGCATTCTCAAAGCAGCAACAACTACCATCCAAAGTAACAGTAGAGTTAGAAGGGGAAAACTACACAATTCGTACGCAAGTAGGCAAAAAGAAATGTTTTCGCTGCTCCAAAGCAGGACACGTAGGGAAAAACTGCCCACAGAACAATTTCAAATCAAGCTACGCTGCAGTAGCTGGAAATAAAGATGCAGAAGCGGATGAAATGGACGAAGAAGAAATTTTTCAATCCCCAGAAACCCACAATGAAGAAGAAAAAAAAGATTCCAGTCAAGAGAGAGGCTACCTAAGCGATGCGAGTGTTGTCTTAGCTCCCATAACAAGTGATAGAGAAAATAGCAGATGGAAAAGAGTACCAAAGGCCAAAAGAAACGGCTCAAGTCCCTTGTACTCTCTCAAAGACAAATTGAGCAGAATGCAATATGGCTTTCACTATGATGAATGGAAAAGTCTCAAGTTTATGGGAGGAAAAGCACCAATCACGAACGAGGAACTACTAGATTTTCTTCAAAATCTCAATGTTTCACAAGACCATGAACCTTTGGACGTTGACATCTTAGCCCCGGTATACACTGAGGATCTTGGAGCTCTTCATAGCCTTATTGAAGAGTTACATGCAGCAATGAGCAGTCGAAATAACTTCGCTAAGTCGTTTCTGAAAAAACTTAGCGAAAAACTTATCAATGATGCAAGTTAAAATATTTTCAAATAATGTAAGGGGGCTTGTAGGTGCAAATAAAAGAAAACACCTAGTGGAATTGTTAACCAACTTTCGCCCGACTGTGATATGTTTACAAGAGTGCAACATAAATCCAGTGATTCATGACGTTCCTGCTTGTGCACATTATAATTGCACTGTAAATCCAGCTGGAAACAATGGTTCTGGCACCATTGTTTTTTATAGAAGTGAGTTTGTTCAGATGATTACTCACGAAATTATAATTCCTGAGAGAGCACAATATGTAAAACTTCTACTTGAAGGTGTGAAGCTGCATGTATACAATGTACATGTACCTCACGAAAATAAGCAAGCAATTAAATTGTTTGTAGAAGTTCAGAAACACATTGCAAAAATAATCAGTGCGATAAAAAGTAATTCCAATGCACCTTACAATGTCAAAGAATCAATCGTGCTATGTGGTGATTTCAACTGCGTCGAAAATGACTCATTAGACAGGGATAAAAGTAGGGAACGAAGAATAGCAGTTGTCAAAGCACTACAAAAGTGTATTAAAGTCTCAAATCTCGTTGACGCCTATCGCTGTATGCAGCCTGACGGAATGGAGTGGACCTACTTTGATCCAAGACCACGAGGATCTAGAGCCCGATTGGATCGATTTTACATTGACATTCAAAGTGCTGAACTGATGTGTGGAATGCATACACTCCCAAGCTATAGTGACCACGCTCTCGTTCAAATAAACATTAACTTTAATGATTTAACCCCTACCAGAACATGGATCCTTCAGTCGGAAATTCTCAACCATGAAGATTTTCAATACCAAGTGAAAAACCTACTCGATGAATTTATCTCACTAAAGGACAAGACCTTCGTGGATTATGAAAGGCTGAAATTTGCAATTAAGTACGCTGCTATAACAACAAAAAGCTATTTGAATAAAGAACGAAGGAGAACAATAAGAAAGTTTGAGGTACAGTGTCAAAAAATAAGTCAGCAGTCTGAAATGAAAGAACTTTGTACTACTATGGCTGGTCTATGCGCATTACCGCAAACAAGCCCAGAAATTCTATTCAAAATGGCAGAACATAGGTCACAGATACAGATTGACAAAGTATTCAGTGATAAAAATGTCATTGAACGAGCAAGGTTTCTCTCAGATTATTTTAAAGAAAAGTATGACAAAGCTGAACAAAACCTGAACGGTTGTGAATCGTACTTAAATGAGCTACCAAAACTAAGCTCCATAAATCAAGAAACCTTTGAGGAACCTTACAGTGAAGAGGAAATAATGATTGCTATCAAATGTCTCCAAAGGAAAACATCACCAGGGCAAGATGGCCTGACCAATGAGTTCTATCAAACCTTTAGTGAGCAATACAAAGTGATTCTAAAATGGCTACTAGACAAAGCTCTACTGATTGGAGAACTACCACACTCCTTAAAAGTGGGGTGTACTGTGTGCTCATATATAAAAAGAATGATCCAAGGATCCTCTCAAATTGGAGGCCCATCACTTTAAGCAACTGTGATTACAAAGTTTTGTCGCTCCTTCTAACCAAAAGAATTAAGAAGTGCCTAAATATTCTCATTGGGAAATACCAAACGTGCACTATACCTGGTCGAAGCATTTATCAGAACCTTAACTTCTTAAGAGAATATGTAAACACAAATGGTGATGGCGCTTTATTGTCACTTGATCAAGCCGGAGCATTTGATAATGTTTCACATGCTTACCTGGAAAAGGTTATGCAGGCCTA
>JAQIWI010001321.1:0-17265 GCA_034698825.1 Deuterosminthurus bicinctus | reverse complement strand
GGGAAGTTCTTCTCCAACATTGATGGCACAATTTATGCCGGAGGTGCCCCACGTGCAGGGCACTTGTCTGGCTTGGTCCACATATTCTGGTTACCTCAGCCGCAGTCTGGAGCAAAAAATATAAGCATTTTGCAAACCATAGCAACAAGAAATGAAGAAGAGCTAGTGGACTTCTTGGGCTCATATTTTGGGGCTTCTCTTGCAACGGCCGATATAAATGGCGATGGATTTGAAGATCTCATAGTGGGCGCTCCAATTTTCTCATTACCACGAGACAATGGCATCGATAATGAAGCCTATAAATCTGGAGAGTACACAATAAGCGTTGGAGAGGAGGGTTGCGCATTTGAGTTTATCAGCAATGGAGTGAGTCTTCGATTTTACCTTGTGGGCATGTGTAAGGCAATCGGTTATTAATAAAACGACAAACAATGGTTATTAATAAACAGAGCAATCTTCTTCCGGGAAGTAGAATATGCGGGGATCAAGTACCCGCCGGCAGGTTCAGTTCAGCTATTACTTCTCTGGGAGATATCAATGTTGATGGAATGGAAGGTACTTATATTAGCACTTAAATTTTGCCTTGATAGACTCAAAATCTGGAATCGTTTATGCTGTGATGATTGCAGATGTTGCCATTAGTGCCCCATATGAAAACAAGGGTGCTGTATACATTTATCATGGATCTCCTACCGGTTTGAAATTCACTCAAAAATTGCTGCCGTCACCATTAAGGAATTCAGTCAAGGGATTTGGCTACTCCCTGTCACTTGGAGTTGACATTGATGAAAATAAGTATCCAGGTATTCTTAAAGCATATACCAGAATGGAAATGCCTTACTTACGTTTAATGTATATGTATTTAGATCTGGCAGTGGGATCTTACCTTTCAAACCAAGTCGTCATTTATCGTACAATTCCAGTTATAAACGCCAAAGGTCACGTCGAGTTCCCAGCCATAGAACTATGGGCTGACTTGGTTGAGTTTAATATCAGCTCTTGTATATCCTACGAAGGAAAGTCTCTTCGTAATACTCTACGTAAGGAAATTCATGATAGCTTTACTTCATACGCTCATAAAACGAAATAAATTAATTTGTCTCTCTTTCAGCATTCAATGTTCACTTGAGGATAGGAAATAGCCAGCAGTTGGCTCCATTATTAAAATGGGAAAATATTAAAAATGGCGAGAGTGTTCAGATGATCAGCCAAAGCCCGTTTGAAATTAATTTCACAGGGACATTTTATAAAAATTGGTCTTGTCTTAACTTTACTGCAGTCAAATTAAGGGTAATTTTAAACATTTATAGACATTTGGACGTGGTAATCTACGTGAAGTTTTTCAGGAACCTACCCACGGGGATAATGAGACATTCATAGTTCATCAAAGGTTTGGAGTGGAAAAGAACCCACCGCAGGATACTAAACTGATCTCATATACCATCAAGTCGGCATCAGAGTCCAGTAGATCTCCTGTAATGGACTTTAGCGATTCGGAAGGAGGTTAGTATAAATTTAGAATTGGTTCTTTGCAGAATTTTTACATGAAGTCCTTATTGCAAAGATTTCGAAGACTTGCACAATAAGATGCCACTAGCTAGCTCCTCAGAAGGCTGGAATGCTACAAGTACATTTCGCATCTCAAAGCTTTGTCATATTGGAGGAAATCATGAGTGTGATGCCAACATTACGGTTTACGTGACCTATAAAACTGGAAACGAACCAATTTTCTCGTGAGGAATCCCAATGAAATCTTTTTGTTTGTTTTGATGTTGCAGTTTTTCTGTTTATTGCAGGTCGTACCAAGTAGGATCATCGTCAATTGTAACGTTGGACGTGATAATAATGAACCAAGGCGAGGTGGCCAATGTGCCTTTGACCTTGAATGCATCATGGACATCCAGGGCTAGCCTCGTAAATGCAAGTAGTCCCTACATAATACACGGTAGTGAAAAGAGGTTCAACCTTCAAAGATCATTGAAGAGAGGGGATCAGGTATAGTAGAATAATTCACTAGAGATTTTTTGTGTATGAATTCGATAAGAATTCGACTGTCGAATAGGAAGTAATAACGATGAGAATCAACATGGACGAGCTTTACAGCGGTGAAGCAGGCGATAAGTTGGATTTCACTTTCACAGTGACGTCCTCATCTCCTCCAAAATCCTTCAACATAATTCATTCGCTACCACTGACATATCAGTATGGAGTTAATTTTGAGAGGTACGTGTATATTAACGCACATTATGAATTCTGCTTTGGGTGGGTAAAATATGAATGGTAATACATATTAGAGCACAGACTGATATCGTCGACATTCCAATCGACAGCCAGGCGTTAAGTTTTCAACACGAATACAAGGTACACTGATCAAAACTTACTCGGTTTTCAATATATTTGCAGTATTATTTCATGAATTTTCAACAATTAAGGTCACTATTGATGGACCAAGCCCATTGTACGAGCTTCAATTAGATTTCCAAGTTCCATTCGCACTTAATACCTCCCACGGTATTTTCAGATTTGTCGAGTTGAAATCGTACCAGGTATGGAAATGAGTGCGGAGGAATTCATTAAAGAATACGGATAAAAATTTACTGCATTATCTGGTTCACAGGGTCATTTCGGTCGGACAGATGTGAAATGCGAGGTGATAGCTAAAGATAGACAGATCTCCGCACGTGACCTGAAGGTAGAGGAGAGGGATTTGTTCACATCATTTCGATGGAGTCGAATATTTCCTTGGAAACTAACACCAGAAGAAGTGGAGGCCCAGCGTCGTCGTGTTTCTTGTGATGCTCATGGCGTCCTATGCGCCCGCATAATCTGTGCTCCTATGAAGTACTTCACTGTGAATCACATCTCCTCCTATGTCCTTAAAATGGATCTTCTTCTTCATAATTTAAGTACAATGCAATGCCATCTGAATTGACTCCTTTTCAAAATTTTGCTCTGTGATTCATTAGATTTGATTTTGCCTTTCCAGAAATATTCGGCGATTATACTTCCCTTGTATTTGAGACTGAGAGTCATGCAATAGTACGAGATGTAATGAATCGTTCACAATTAGTCGAGAATGCCTCAGGGGTCTTCGTGACAGAGTTCAGCAAAGCTGTATCGAATGAAGTTCCGGCTTGGGCCGTTATTGTTGGCATCGCTGGAGGATTGATTCTTTTGATTTTTACTGTACTTATCTTGGCGAAGGTAATGGTGATGATAACCGACTTGAAGCAGTGAAAAGTAAGGAATGAAATGAACACGTCAATGCTTTGTTTACAGTGCGGATTCTTTAAAAGAGAAAAACATGATAGTATGCGAAAGATTCTAAAGGCCAGTACAGAGGTGAGCACGGTGATGTTAATTTGTTAAATTATTTCATGTTAATATGTTAAATTAGTCGAACCTACTCAAAGAATTCTTTTCAATGCAATTTCAGGAACCGTTCTCAAGATTACGCTAGCAACAGGAAGTACTTGTAGCATATGTACAGTTTAATATTTATAAAAATTTCAGTCTTTTTTACAGTATGAATGCTCTACTGCTGACACTATAATACACGTTAAATTATCGAGGTGCATGTGTAATAATTTATTACAATTCGTGATTTGATTAAAAAAGTATTAAAAGTTCCTATAACATTGAATGGTAAAGTGGTGACTTTTTTCAAGCTGCATCCAACCTATTCGTCGCCCTAGACATCATCATCATCATTTTCACCATGAAACAAATTCTCCTGACTCCTCACAATTGATAACGGACTAGAGCAAAAACTGGATGATGGGGAAGAGCGCCTCGAATACGGGATCAAATTCTTGTCGACGCCAACGGCTTCTGCAATCTTGTTCAAATTCTGGGAGAATTTCTGCACTAAAACCGTGTCCAGGGATTTCATGGGTGACATAACAGCCAAGCGACTTGTTTCCCCGTAGCAAAAGAGCGAGATTGACACACCTGCAAGAAGATTATGAAGCGATAAAAAACATACAATACAGTACAAAAAAGCATAATATCTCTTGTTTGTTTTAAGATAAGATGTCATTGCATGTGTCGACTTACAAAAATCCGAATGTGGTGCCTTCCACAGGAGGAACTCGTCAACAGTTTTATCCCACAACGAGATATGCGGAAGGGAAATTGATGTTGAATATTGCAAATTTACTTTACTGAAGGTAACAGGGTAACGTCGGAAAAGCCTCCTCATGACTAGATATGCCACAGGGCGTGGAACAAGGTAAGAAATATATTTTATGAAGAAGTAATGGCCCAGAAGAATCCATGGAGGGTAGTTGCGCAGATATTTATTAATTTTCTGTGTACAAATCAAACTCATGCAATTCACTTTTCCTTGAAGCAACTTAAATGATATTGGCCTTACTTGCATTTCCTGTGAACTTGTAAAATTTTCCGTGGGAATGTCTATGGCTGCATAGCCGCTAGGTGCCAACAAATCAGATGTCGCTACTGGTAATAGAACGCCAATATGTTGGGGATTCGGGAGCCCGATCTACTGACGATAAAGAATCTGGGCATTATATCAAGAATTCAAAGTTAGCTGAAAATTCCCTCACCTCACAATAGTAGTCCTTTAAAGCCAACGAGCATGCAGTGAGCACAACACTTTCAGTATTCACCCCAGCAGATTTCTTAATTGCTTTCATCAGCTCCTCAGAAATCGGCGATGACCACGCCACCCTTCTAGCGCCATTTTTTTCGACTCTTCGGAATCCACTTCGCTTCGGACTTGGACAAATTAACAGCGAGTAGACTTCAATAGGAACAAATGCTACTGCCCGAACAATCAGAATAACTTGAGATAAAATTGATTTGAGTTCCACCCAATAATAACTGCTCAACAAATTGTACAACGAATCCATTAATATTGCTGCCGACACCAAGTACTCCTTGAGAATCGCTCTCAGAACAGCTGCCTTGGAGTGAAATTGTATCTGCTTAATACGGAGATTCATCCAAGCTTGAAGATCCGAGCGGGATACGAACAAATTCTGTGGGAGTAATAATTATGTTTAAGCATAAGCATGGAACAAGTTTTCATTAAAGCAGACAGTTTTGCGTGGTAAGTAATTATACAAAAAGATGAACGTACCATTTGGAACCACGCAAAGAGATTCTGGACGACCTTTATCGCGTACTCCTGGACGTCTTCAATGGGCTGGTGGAAGCTGACATGCACTTCCCGATTTCCATCCGGCGCATTCTCCTCATATTCCATGATTTCTTCTACACAACTCTCATCCCGGTTGGATTCACTAATAAAGTGAGACATTGGTGTGTAGTCCAAACTGCCTTCATCATCCACATCTTGAAAGATGGACTGCGTGAATATTCCCTCGAAAAACGACTGACGAACATCGGAGAAATTGAGGAGCACATGATGAAACCGAAGCACTACACAAGTTTTCTCCTTTTTGAACACCGGAAGTGGAACGACAATGACTTGCCACGGCGAGGAATCCGGATTCAGACCTTTGGAAACACATTGGGTAACGTAACGCCCCAACGAAGACTTGCCACAGTACAGTTTATCCTCACTAACAAAATGTTTTAGCATTTCTCGAGGGGTCTCCAGGACGTGACTGTGAATGTCGAAAGGGACTTGAGTGGGAAGGAAGACACGAAGGCCGAATAAATCGTCTAATTTTTGGGTCAACACAGGCACCTCCTTGCATTTCTCGAGCAAGGCTGAACGGAGATGCCGAATATCTACTCTACCACGAAGCCATAGTATGCAAGTCACCATTCCGAGGGATTTCCCGACGAAAATGCATCTGAAATAGACCCAGGCAAAGTTACACTACAGTACTTCAAACTGACGCATATTTTACAGAACAGACTCAAACCTTACCGAGGTGACAGATCCTCACAGATGATGGCTTCGGGATGGGAACGTCTGACTAGATAAAATCGAAGTTTTCGTAGAAATAGTAAAACTGAAATCAATAAGAGGCATTGTTAGGATTATCAAGCACGTACATTCCGAGGCATTTAGTTGCGCACAATTCTGAACGCTTGAATGAGCGAGCTTACCGAGCGTAATAAAAATATGCATTGGCGACATGACGACCAAGTACAAGGCACCTAAAATCTGAATTAGACAGTCATGGAATCCGTGCATAATTGGCATCGCCTGAAGCACCATTAGCTGGGCGTAAGTTTTTAAGTAAGCTCTCCATCGCTCTAGCATGCCATCGTATTTTGCGCTCCGGTAAACCACTACGGACGACGAACTCTCTTGTCTCTGCAGGGTCTTGGTTGGTGGTCGTGGTGGTCGTGAACATTGCATTGGTCTCAGTCTTGGTCGTGGTAATTCTTCCATATTTGAACGAACCGGAGAATTCTTGACTTCTCTCCGACGTGGGTAGTTCATCAGAATCTTGTAAGGGTCTGAATTTGCTTCCACCTTTAGTGGTCTCGAAGGCCTTTTCATGTCTTGCAACTTGTGGGCCATTTTGTGAGATGACCTTCTTTTGAAACCACATTTATTTTGAAGGAGCTTGACCTTACACCTGGACTATGAATAGGCCTTGATGGCAGTGGCTAATGTCGATGACCTGTCGAGTTTGGTTCAGGGTTCTCGCATGACTTAGCAACTTAGCACAATTGCAGACAAACAAGACGTACCGCTGTTAACCTGGTGCTACTTGAGTGGAACTGGATGGATAATGATGAACTCTTGACAGACGAATCAAATTTATTACTGCAATATCAAGAAACACTGGATTAAAACTGGAGGCCATGCCAACACAATACATGTTCAGTCATACTGCAAAGCTTTAAAAAAAATCTTAGTATGTCGTTTATTTAACCGAACAACGCCTTTACTTTCTTATCAATTCACGTACGAACTTCATGAGTCTTCCTTAACCTCCCAAGTCTATTCGCTAAAAGAGAAAAAATTGCAAACTTGCTACAAAAAATATGGCGTATATAAACTATTTTCCCATTGGAATTTCCTCGTGTAAGTTCTCTCGTCTAATTGCACTGTGGCCTTTTATTACAGAAGTGCAAGCGTGTGATTGCTCTAATCATTCCGACTCTTACTTGAGTTTACGGCAGTTGACTAATCTCTATTGAATAAACAGTCCAATTTACTATGGATTGGATTCTATGTGTTTCAGCCAAAGCACATGCTAGAGTTCCTAAATGATAAGCTGATAGCTGCTGTGATTCTATTTAGGTCTAACTAGATCTAACATGCATATTCCATTTGGGCAAACAGGGAAATAACTCTCATTCATTGTGGGGAAATTTGCGAAACTGAATTTCCCAATGTTCCTGTTTTTTATCAGATTGAGGATTGAGCATGTGCCTTGCTCATGGAGGGCTAAATGAGTCGAAACTTGACGAAGGTTACATACATGTCAGGGTCAAAATTTCTATCAGAGAAAATGGAAGCGTTAATTGAAGCATTCACCATCAATATCTTCGTTGTCGAGTAAGTACGGAATGAATGCTACGGGGAATCTTCACAGTTTCGTGCACTTTAGCATGTAACAACTCCACAGTTAAGCTCCAAAAGACGTTCAGTAGCTTTAATTTCCGTGGAGATTGTAAAACCCGACCAAGCCCCAGCGTTAATCTGACGAGCACAAGAGGTTAAAATACACTTGAGCATCAGAAAATAAACAGTTTCCCTCACAAATAAAAACATTTCACTTTGTCATAAAAAATGTTGTTTCTATTTGCCGTCTAAATTGCTCCTTATCTCAAATTCTCACTCAGTTTCTTCCCTGGAGCATTAAGATAAAATATGAAGGGGAAATCTGTGTCAAAGCAAGCCTCTGGTCGATAATGAGGTAGCTGACATGGCACTAGACAAGTGCTAAGAACACAAGAGCAATGCAAGATTTAATGTGTCCCTTTGGAACCCTCAGATCTACAAGACCATAGCTGTGTAGTTAGTGTTCATTGCAGCAGCACGCAACCACTCGAAAGTAAGAGACAAAACTGGAAGGGTCATTTGCTGTGTACTTCCTAACTTAATTTCTACACAGACATGTTTTCTGGCAAAATACCCGAAAACCGGGTATTTTAAGCGGAAAAATAAAATATATTTCAAATATGTTAATCAATTTAATGAAGCTCAACCCATTGCGCTCCGTTGCTCTTTCATCTTCTTATGAAGAAGGAAGACGTGACTTTAGTCGTTTCATTTAAAAACGAAACCGAGGCTGCGACCACCGATTAGTTATGCAATCTCAAGTTGAACGGTCCCGTTAGACAGTTAGCAGTGCATGCATATGAACGTGTTTACAAGTTCCCAGACCTTCTGGTCTGAATATTTCCATACAAGCCTCTCTTATATGGTGAAGTGGATGATTTCACTTTGGCATACCTCTCATTACCAACAATGCAACAACGCCTTACAATGATGTGAAAATTCCTTATTGCTTATGCTGTTGAAATTCGTATGGAATGGAGGCTCTCAATGCGCTACCGACAAGCTAACTCACTCAGCCCCGCCACACCGTGACTTGCTTGACATAATTTAAGTCACTACAAGGATTTAATTTTTACTCACCTTAGCACAGTGTGAAGTCTTGTAAAAGCTCGTCAGAAGAATCCCGTAAGGTCCTACCGCCGGTGATGGTGCCACAGAAAGGATAAACGACTATCACTACACTAAATCAAGACAGGGACTGAAATGAGAAGAAGAAACTTTCTGAGAGTATGACGATCTTATACTTGTTGTCGTCACACGGAGATATTGGTTACAGGAAAGTTCAAGACGCCTCATATGTCTTTGTACTCGAGTGCTGTTGATTATCGGGCGTGTTTACACTTACCGACATTGTCAGTATTGAGTGGACATACTGTTACCTCCACAGAGGTGAGGCTAATACTACAGGTGAATGTATCCAAGAGCTACTATTAATGTATGAAGCGGTGGCAGAAATGCTTCAGGCTGCCTGACAGGTATGAGACCCATTTTAGCTGGGCGTTCAACTGACCCAGTCAGGTGCTTCCTTGCCGATTTTAATGCATTGGGGATGATGTGTGGAGGAAAGTAACAGCTGCCTTTATGGTATAAATATTATCATGCACAGGTGAATGAATGCAGGCGGCCACAAGTTCGTGATTATCATCGCCGTCGTCAGCATTTTCTACAGGTAAAAGGAAGCATGTTGTTTCTGCGCATTGATTGAACTTGTGTATTGAATTCTCAGCTGAATAATAAGACAATTAAGATGCGGTAGAGGCACGGCCTGCGAGATTCCTGAGAAAGCGGAGATGGTATAGCTATCAAGTGTTGTGGTTTGCTGTCCACTGTTACTGTATAGCTTTACACGTTTAAAGCTCGTTGACAGTAATCTTTAGTAAGGATATAATTGGTAGAGATGTTAAAGGGTTTGTTTCTTTTCAAAATCTGCGAAACTTTAGCTAATTTTGTTCTTACAGGAATTCACTTGAAGTTTATTAACCTTTTTGGACAAATTTCTATCTAACACATGAAATATGAGAATTAGAAAGAGGAAATGAAGAAGTTGAACATTGAAATTGACACTTAATTATCCAGTCACATGTAGTAATACTTTGCATTCGTTATGACAGCATGCGAATAAGTCAGTTCAGTTTCCTCTTGTTGAGGCAACAACAATTTATGAGTTTAAGCTTTTGAATCCGCTTCCTTCTTTGTGGTTTCGGAATCTTCGCTACTTTCCGGTTGGATTTTTAGAAATTCAAGGAGTGTTCCACACTCGTTTGCGTCATCAAAATCCTCATAATCCTAAAGAAAAAATTGTCCATTGAATAATAAACAGGTGTATGACAATCTTTAACGCGAGATATTTGCAGAAAGCAGCAAAACCCGGCTTACCCCGCAATAGACATCATCGTTGAAGATCTGCGGAGCCAGTGCTACATTTGCCGCACTACTCCGTCGTCTTGTAGCATTACTAACCATGAATTCTTTATCTTTTTCATTGCTGTCCGCTGTAATGTCAATGGCCTCGAAGGGGATCCCTTTAATTTCTAGAATCCTTTTCACATGGTCCTGTCTGGTCTTCACCTGTGATACCGACAAAGTTGTAGCTTATGTGCGCTAAGCATGCAATAACAAAATAGCTAATTAGACAAGTGCTTACGCGAATGTTGCTAGAAATTTCGGCGCAATATATTTTGACAACCATGATTGAGCAAAGTTTAGAGTTTCGCACAGACAATAAAATGCTGTCAACGGCACTCGTTTCTTCCTACTCCTACTGCTTGTTAGTGCTTAAGTTAGAAATTGTGAAAACTTCCTGAATGAAGTAAAGGCAAACTTCTCGGTCTACGCTGCTATGACTACTGCACTCTTGACAGTCTGAAAGTGCACTTGAATATGTAGACATTTAAATGTACAGTAAAGGGATACTTTATTGAAGCACGAGTGGGTTGAAGAGAGGAAAGCATAGACGATAAGATAAGAAGAGTACGGAGGAAGCGTAGTTAGTGCTGTAGAAGTGAGTAGACCACAACATAAAGTACGTCATGAAATTCATGATTCATCATCAGCTATAATTCTAATTGCTAGCATTATTCATGTGTTTTGGCCTCAGTCTAAGGCCAAAACACATGAAGCACTAACATAGCATCGTACGTGATAACTGGTGAAGAGGAGCTGTGATGACAACATGGAACAGTGTCTCGCAATAATTACAATGCGGATGTGTCAAGCATGTTTTGTCTTCAATTATTTTGACCGACACCTTGCAAGGAATGATGATAATATTAAGTGATTGTACACCTCTCAGCTTTCCATGGTAACTGACCTACTGCGTACAGTGTTTGTACTTGAAGAGCCGTAATCATGAACGATGAAATGACATTTGGTTCAAGCAGCTTCCACTCCACAGGGCAGTATTCTGTGATAATTTACACACTGTACCGTACTAGGTATGTGGGCCAGATTCTTGTACCAAATTTTAATAAACGGCGTCCGGTTCCAACATACTCCAATACAAAGATCAATGAAATTGCACCTCTGTGATCTTCGGTTACACGGTTGGTCATTAGCAACAGGAATCATTCTCTACACCCTACTACAAGTGATACTCAAGTCAAAACCTTTGAAAAGATTAGATGATGCAACGAAATTCCCTGTCGTCGTACGTTCAACATATCCCATCTGGTTCATCTTGGCTATCAAATGCAATTCCATGGAAGAAGCAATTTTGACCAGACTAGCTCAATCTATTTTCCCAGTTCACGATTTCACAACTTTGGTCCTTATTGTGGAGGCAGAATCAGTCCAAGAAAGCCTACAAGACACTCTTCTGGAGCATATGCAAAGGCTAGATACAATATTAATGCGATTCGGGATTTCATACGTTCTGCTGCATAGCCGAATGTATCAGGAACTGAAAAGGATAAACAATTCTGATTCAGAATCAGCTCGAATGACCTCGGCGAGGCAAACTGGATTGATTTGGGCCTTGGAATATGCACAGGAAGGTGTTGTGGTGCTAGGTCATATGGATTTTGCTTACGACTACCATGTGTTCCATGAGGTACCGAAATATTAATGCGCCTTAAAAAACAGTAAAACCATTCAAAAGTATAATCTAAATAGATCCAGCATACAACTAAAATTTCAACGTGGCCAGTTGGTTTCTACGGAGCACTGGGTGTTTCTACTGCTATAGTCTCTGAAGGACGCGTAACTGGGCAGCATACTGGAGACGTCTATCTGCAAGGAGAGATGCGGTTCGATTTGGCCAGTTTTGCTATCAATCTGGCTTACATTCGGAATGTAAGTCATGCGGCTTTCGAAGTATGGAAACATGGTACGCTAGAATTTCATGATGTACCAATGTACGATACAGGAAATAGAAACAGAACATTTGTGGAAGATAACTTTCGATGGTGGGTACACAACTCGATCAGTTGCCATTCCCTTGGAGCACATTCAGCCATTGGCGACTGATTGTACGCGGGTATGAAGATACTGAATAACGTTATAGCTAAAGTCTATAGCACCATGAAAATTTTTTACTTCCAAGATTCTAGTTTGGAGATCACGAACTTATGTCATGAAGTTCCCAGAAAAGATTAAGAATTTAGAGATGTGGGGTGGCACCAACGTCGAAGTTCTTTTAAAGAGTCTTCTGGGACGACGGTACCAGGCCCTGAAGAATGGGTGAAATTAGATGTAATGCTGAAAAACAGATGGCGGGCTTGCTCGAGGGAAGAAGGAATCCGAATTGACCGTTTTTCAAGTCGGTCCATGTGGCAAACTGATATCTGCTGTTTTGCCAATGTTAAATACTGTTATGAAAGCAGAAATCTCTGTAATTTATAGTTTACGCCGTTAATAATGTTGGGAAACTGACTTTTAATTTTGTACTGTCACTTACTTAAGTTTTGAGCTCTACTACCTTAACGTATTTTCTTTTTACATACCATGCGCTGCTGATTATTGCTCATGTATAGGCGAAGAAAGATAACATAGTGAAAAAACCTTACGAAGAGTTTGTTACACTAAAAACATTATCAAAATTAAAACTCGACTCAAGTAAACTTAATTATTTTGGCATTGAAAGGTTGAGGAGCTTGAGTGAATCCAGAGAGTGGAACAATTGAGGGCTCTGCCTTACTCTTGTCCATTTCAAACTTGTAGTTCTGCATGAGTGTAACGAAAAATATGAAGACATTCATTCTAGCCAGAGACTCTCCAGGGCAGGCTCGTTTCCCTGAAACAAACAAAAACTCATTTGCGAAATTCACAAAATGTAAGCACAACTTTAGTACCTGTTCCGAATGGAATCAAGTTGTCATCTCTGATAAAATTTCCTCCGCTGTTCATAAATCTTTCCGGTCTAAATTTTTCCGGATCACCCCATGTCTTCTTGTCGTTATGAAGAGACCATAAGTTAACTAAAACAAAAGTCCCCTGGAGGGCAGCAAAGTCGCCTGTTAGTTTGACGCTCTACAATATTTGTATACGTGGCCAAAGAAACGAGGAAGTTACTGTACCTTCGGTATTTTATAACCTCCCAATTTCGTGTCCTCTAGGGTCCAATGAGGTGGTGTGAAAGGTGCGATGCTTGATATACGTTGCAGCTCGGCTAGCACAGCCTCGCAATATGGCAGCCTGTTGACGTTGGAGAAATTGATTATAGCTCTGGCTCCCAAATTTTGAGTAACAATTTCTTTCTCTACGAAAGTGTCTTTACCTGTTCCTATCATTGTACGACACCAAACGATCGTTTCCAATGATTCCATGAATCTCCTCCCGCACTTTATCCTGAACTTCGGGGTACAAAATCATGTATAGCAAAGAAAATGCTAAAGAATTTCCAGTTGATTCAGCTCCAGCGCCAAATAGGTCCGTGCAAATTGATATCAGTTGATCAGCTGCGATATTTAAATGCAATTAGTGTACTGATTAGTGCCTCAACGTCTTATTAATTACTCGAAAACGACGACTTAGAGAGCGCGTCATCTGGGGAGTCTTCCAATGCCTGCAGGTAAGTATCGATGAAATCTCTCGGCTGTGCGGGATCTCGGGTCATTTGATGCTCCCTTACACTCTCCTGTATTCAGTATGAATTTATGAGTACACGGTTCCGACGCCTTGAGTGCAAAAAAATATTTTCACCTCTAAAAATTTCACCATTTCCCTCTGTGCCATTTCTTGCCTCCGACGTGTAGCACCAATGTAAGGCAAATACTTGAGAATGGGGAACCTTGCAACCAAGCTACCCAATGGAGTACCAGATCGAAATAAGGCGTTGATTTTGTCAAGCATGCCAATAAAGTTTTTATCTTCGTGACTGTGTCGCTTTCCAGCCATGACAGTCCAAAGGATGTTGACGACAGACACGTTGAAAAGATCCTGAACCGGTATAACTGCATCTGAAGTGTTTTTCAGTTTTTTGTCGATTTGACTCATACACTCCTCCACCTCGTCGTGAATAACGCTTTCCAAGCTTGTTTTCCCAAAGCCCCAATCTCTTAAATGGCGCATTGTGAAACGTCTTTGCACACGCCAGAACTCTCCGTCAACGAACATTATTCCTGTAAACAAAAACTGCGTCACCTCTCTTCTCTGTACTTGATTGTAATGTCAACAAAGATCCATATGATTACCTAGTTTCTTGCCAGTGAAGCTTTTGATAAACTTGGGTCTTCCCGCAAAGGCATCACTAGTTAATACTTCCTTCACCTCGTCAGGTCCATTAACAGCAATAGCCCAACGCGTTCCTAATTGTATTCCCACAACAGGTCCATAAGTTTCACTCAGGCTAGCAAGGGCTGATGAAATAGTCTTCCCAAGCTTCATAATTTTTGGGGCCGATCCAATAAGGGGGTATCCCGTTGGACCTGCACAACCAGAATACTTCATGTCAAAACCGACTATCGTATGAATTTATATGAGACTTTACCTGGTGGGAAGTCGTGGGGCCGGGGTGACCTCACTAGTACCCACAAGAGAATCACAAAGACCACGGACAAGAAAAGCTCAATATACATGCTGAATGGTAACTAATTCTACCGAGTGATACACCACCACCTAGATTTCCTCAAGATTTTAATGGCTAGACTAATAGCAACCGATATAATTATAAGCAACTATAGTAGCTGAGGAACCAGTAAGGTCTGTGTCGGTACAATGACTGATTGTTTACCACAGACTGAAACAACAAGCTAATCTCGGACAAAACAAGCTTGATATTCAGTGTAATGATAAAAAAAATTAAGTTATTATATATATAATGCTACTGCGTGTGATGAACAGCCCATGGCGTCCCATCCAGCAACACGGAGTGTGGATACAATGTGTTGAGTCCAGTTACATAATCCTTGACAAATACTCATTGATTCATACAACAACCTTCAGAGCTATGGCCATGGCCATGATTTATGCACCCTAGTTTGCAGCTTGTCATGTAACACTGACCATTTAAGAGTCAGACATTACATAACTCTGAGTTCTGATCTGACGTCAGCTTTGCAAACAAAAGACTTATTATATAAGGCAACAGATTAGCATGGGTGAAACGCTAGTTATTTACACGGGCAGCAAGTGTATGCCAGCCATTTCATACAAAGCATGTACCCCCTTCTGGTAATGCACGAAAATGGACTTATGTTTGCTTTGACAGCAAAAAGAAATGACATAAACACTGAACATCCTAACCCTAATTGTCAGTCTAGAGCCAAAGAGTCGGTTGCACGGGCTGCTGGGGAACAAGTATCAAGATGCTTGAGTTAATTTTGCTGAGCGCAGTTGCTCTATATTTGCTTTATTCATACGTGACACCAAGTCTACCTCCTAATTTCCCACCAGGTAAAATTTAGTTATTACTCACCCTCGCTCACCTGTTCGTTTTAATCGCTTTGCTCGAATTGAAAATGTCAGTGCAATATATTATGTTATGTACAACGTTTTTAGGACCGCGGAACTATCCATTTGTAGGGGCTCTGCCGTCGATATTTAAGCTTGATAAGTTTCTTCCAAAAGCACTGATCAAAATAGGAGATAAGTATGGTCCAATCGCTGGTTGCTACTTCAGTAAGCATCGAGCCGTCATAATAAATGGACATGAAATGGTCAAGGAGGTGCTTACGACGGACAAGTTCCTTGGAAGACCAGTAATACGAAATGCTTTCCGTCCTGACAAACTAGGTAACTTTATAATCTGAGCCAAACATGCCGAATGATGGTCAAAGAATCTTTTGTTATGATTATGGATTTGGCATGCATATTAATTTTTGTGTTTAGGCATACTGTTCATTGAGGGTGAAGTTTGGCGAGTTCAACGTCGATTTACACTGCGAACTTTGAGGGACTGGGGATTCGGGAAAGTGAGTTTGGAGAGCGTCATCCATGATGAAATTCACGAGTGTATGAAACAAATGAAAACCAAGATGGGCGACAACAACGGAAAGATCCAGATTCATAACTTGTTCAACATATCAATGGTTAATATAATGTGGGCTATAACTGCGGGTCAGCGGTATCATCATGACGACCCCAGATTACTGGAAATTTTGGCTATGATCAACGCCGTCTTCCGAACTGGAAGTCCTTTGGGAAGTCTCATATCCGATTACCCAATCTTAAGATACTTCCCGTATTTCAAGAACATGTGGAAATTGATGAAAGAGGCTAATTTGTCAATTTCTTCAGTCATTAAGGTATACTTAAATGCATGACAAAGATTTTCTGCTTTGTGATTGTTTTGAATCAGTAGTAACGCAATAATTCAATCATTTAATTCAATTGAGTGTGGCTTTTATAGGATACTATCGAATCTCACAAAAAGTCAAGGGATCCGAGCAGTCCGCGTGATTTTATCGACGAATATTTACGGGAATTGGAGGATAATCCTGATAAGCAACCAACTGATCCTTCATTTTCTCGTTAGCCTCCATGTAAAATGCCACCACCAGTTTGTAGTTTTGATTGGTGTGATTGTCTCATTTATAGTGCCACAACTGCAAAATATATGTGTGGACTTGTTCGCTGGGGGCTCCGAATCCACTGCTTACTCAATTGCATTCACGATTCTCTACTCGATTTTATACCCCGAGGTCCAAAGGAAAGCTCGTTCGGAGATTTTGTCCGTCCTAGGCAGTGATCGACTTGTCTCCTACACCGAGAGAAACAAGTAAAATCCGTTTTTGATTTCTGTTGTGCAAAGTTGAGCCAAATTAGCTGACGAGAAAGTAGTAATAATTAAATACACTTACAGCCTGCCGTACGTGGAAGCAGTTATTGCGGAGGTCCAACGAATGTCCAACATTGCCCCTCTCACCGTGCCACATGCTGCAATGGAAGACGCAGAACTCGGCGATTATGCCATTCCAAAGGTATGTGCTCGCAAGCAAGGTCATTTAAAATCACATTTGCAAACATACTATACTTGGGATTTATATTTTCACAGGGTA
This sequence comes from Deuterosminthurus bicinctus, assembly GCA_034698825.1. Classification (NCBI taxonomy): domain Eukaryota; kingdom Metazoa; phylum Arthropoda; class Collembola; order Symphypleona; family Bourletiellidae; genus Deuterosminthurus; species Deuterosminthurus bicinctus. The sequence continues at coordinate 372 of JAQIWI010001321.1, read as the reverse complement.
CAATGTTTACAATCAATCTCTACTCTATGCATATGAGCAAAGAATTGTGGGGAGATCCAGAGAATTTCAGACCAGAAAGATTTCTTGATGCCGAAGGCAAATTTAAAAAGTCTGAGTACTTGCAGCCATTTGGAATGGGTAAGTTGGTTAAATTTTACATCAACAGTTTTGTAGAGGATTTGCAAGACTGATGTTTCTAGGTAAAAGAGCTTGTCCAGGAGAGCCACTTGCTCGGATGAATCTATTTCTCTTTTATGTGTCCCTTTTACAACATTTCGAATTTGACGTGCCTCCTGGAGAAACTAAGCCTACGACAGAGCCTTTGGCTGGCTTCACATTGGCACCAAAGCCGTTCAGCTCCAGTGTTAAAGC
>JAQIWI010001320.1:0-17267 GCA_034698825.1 Deuterosminthurus bicinctus | reverse complement strand
TCTGCGAGAAAGGGCAACAAGAAGAATGTGATAGAGTAAGTAAAAAGCCAATGAGAAAGTCATGGAGCAAGTTATATCAAGACAGCTGGATTTTATTTAAATTTTAAATATTGTAAAACTTTTGTACCCGTAGTGACCCAGCAAAGCTCAGAATAGTAACGCCGGTGCGTATGATATCATGGCATTATTGTGTGAAGCATAAGAAATCAAAGGAACCTGAATTTTGAGCCTATGAATGAAGTTTAATTGAAAGCTTAATGCAAAAAAAATACACTGTAAGTAATCCTCAAGCTGGACTTATGCAAAAAGCACTGCACTGCAGGCCACCAACGTACGATATTAAACAAAAATATAAAAGCAGTAGCATGTGCAGCAGATGGGCATGTTGACATTGCGACCTCATGTACTTTTAAATGTGTGTGCTATTATTTCATTCACTCTCTCCATGACTGTAGGTAGGAGCTGTGCAATGTCCATGGATATGATCCGTGCTAACAGAAGGGCTTTGTTTAATTTTAAATGATTAGATTAACTGTAGTACTATGAGAGCGAAGGACAACATTAAGTCTTGCACTGGGCTTAACTTTGTTAAGCTTGTTGGGTATAGCCAATAGCCGATTTTTATATTTAATTTCATGGGGGCACATGTCAAGCATGTGTTTGCCATGCCATGGAATTTTGTCAAGTGAGATGACCTCGTCATTGGTCCGCATGACAATTCGACGCAATATCATTATCTTGTTGATTCAATTATAACCAGGTGTGCTTATTTTCTGCCAGTACTAAACAAATCTGCAATATGACAGCCAATTTGATAATTTATGATGAATGAGGCGAGTGGCAACATTATCTGTGTTATCAAAATCCAACCTTACAGACACCTTCAACTGGAATCAATTTCATTCCAAGCACAACGCTATGCTACGTGTACATTGAGAGGAATTTCCCCTCAAAGTCTCATCAAGATATTCACATGAAAGTCCCGTCCAAGCTGCAGTAGAAGTGTTCCATTGTCCTGGTCCTGAGGGTGCGGTGTTTGGACTCTTTGGACTGACGCTTTGGGGATGAACGGGACAATATTTTACAACAGGAAATGAAATTTGTCATCGCATCCCCAGTCAACGCATCAGTAAGAGTAAGTGAGTTGTTAATTATTTGTGGGATGACATAAATGTCAGAGAGTAACATCAAGTTTTTTCTCCATAAAGCAAAATAATTCGGCTTCTTCTTGTGGGAAGAAATTTAATGCGCAAAGACATTTTAATTTTTAATTATTGACTCATCTAATTTATTTTACCACCCGAATTTTGTATAGTAAGCCACAGACATCTGATTTTTTCGCATTACAATACGAAACCTGTAACAGTTTTACTTCACCATGAGGGAGCTGAGCGAAGGTAATTTTCGTCGGTCGCCGTTCATGCCGAAATAAATGCTGTGATCATCTTCACAGTTCAGAACAAGACCCTGTCACATTTGACACACTTGCCAATATTCAAGCTCATTTGAATCCACCAAGACTACGAACAGAAAAATGGACAACCAAAATCCACCTAACATAGGGAATTGCGGTATTTACACGGGACCTGGAGGAAGTGTCACAGCCAAAAAAATTGTGAACATAATTAACCCTCCTCCTGCACGGACGGAAGTAGCAGCAACTACCAAATCCTCCTTCCGCTATAACATTCCCACCCCAACTAAGCACTTCAAGGGACGAACGAAGACCCTGGAAGCCGTCAGAGACTATTTCAACATCCTACCTCCCCAAACGGACAGTTTTTGGAAGTGGATTCTTGCCATTGTCAGGTTAGGACGTATGGTGAAGACGGAGACAGTCCAAGCGGACAATTGTTGGAAGCGGATTGTTGCCATTGTTGGTTTAGGAGGTATGGGGAAGACGGAGACAGCATACAAATTTGCTGCCGAATGCAAAGGGACGTTTCCAAATGTCGCCTGGATTAACGCAGAAACAGAAACAAGTGCTTTGACGAGTTTCCTGGGCCTTGCTAAGTATTTGAAGCTCGTCCCAGATGACCAGAAAGAAGCAGATTTGGATCTTGTGAGACGAGTTTACCGTCATATTGACGAACATGATTACGGACGCACTCTGTTCATTTTCGACAATGCCATTCGGCTCCATCCGAGTGATGAGGAATTTGGAATATTTGAATACTTGCCTACCTATGACTTGAAAAATAAACGGTTTCCAAATGTCCTTATCACAACTCAGACTCATGATTGGGAAAGACAATTCAAAACAATTCAAGTTGATGAGTTGAGTGCAGAAGAATCTCTGGAGTTCTTTCGCAGCGCTTTCCGAATCCAATCTTCCGAGTGCGATGATCTATTCCAAGAGCTTTACGACCTCTTCAAGGGCTACCCGTTAGTGATGAACCTGGCAGCGTCAAATATAGATTACAGTCCCAACAACGGTTCAGTTGATCAGTTAAGGGACGAGATTAAAAAATACATTGGCCAACTGAAGCTGAAGAAGGAGGAAAGCAAGCTTATAAATGAAAAATTCAACCGAACATGGCCCACTAAGTATCCAAGGACTCTCTCAAATGTCTGGAAATTGACGTTTGAAAGAATTCAGCAAGAAGACAAGGGACCTGATGCCTTGAAGATCCTGCAGTATATGAGTTTCCTCCAAGTTCCAATACCGTCAAATAATGAAGATATGTTAGTCCTTAGTTCAGATTGTCCTCTGCCTGCGGAGAAGGAACGTTACTTGCAATTCAAAGAATTATTTCGTGTTCTCGAGAGATTCTACACTGCTAGAATGTTGTCTGAGTTGTGGCTCTTGAAGCAAGATAAAATCTTTGGTTACTCATTGGGAATTCATCGCCTGGTCCAGTTGGTAGTGAGACAGCAAGTTATAGATTCTGCTGAAGATCTTGAACGTATCTTATTCTACTTGGCAAGAGATTGTGAGCATTACAGCAAGCAGCTTAGAAATGTAAATAAGTCAGCCTTAGAGGAGGCACTCCAAAGAAGCGAGCTGAGTCAAAGAGCGTTGTCTTACGTGGGAAAACTTGCCTGTTGGGGCTATCCTGCAGCTTGTAAAATTGTGGAGACCAGACAACCTGAAGCCAAAGCTGCCACCACCATTTGGCGGTTGTATTATTTGGAACGAGGAATGACATCCTTGAGTGAGAATGCAATTCAGGTACTCCGTGAGCTGGTTGGACTCACGAAATCTGAGGAGCAGCGTCTAGACCGTTGTTTCTTTAGTGACATCACAATAAAGCTTCTGACTGATCCAAATTATTTAGTACATGAGAGTGACAATAGATTTGAAGTCCCGGGGTTCTTCAATCTGGTTCACTTGGACGTGAGCACATAAGTGAATTCTAATGCGGGGGTGATGAAAACTTCATGTAAATTAGGAATTGAAATTTCAGGGCGTGGAAGAACTGGCTGCTGATCTCATTCTCAACGTTGACTCTGTGCAATATTTGAAATGTAATTGTGATTCGAGGTATTGCGTAGAAAGGAGTCGTGGATTATTGATTATGACTGTAATGCTTTCAAAGGTACCAGTTGTAGCAAACGTAATGATGGAATGACTTAGACTTGAGCCAATTCTTGTGCTATTTTATTTCAAGACATTCATTCGAGGGGATGCGCCGAGTTCGATATTAACTGCGGATGTCATCGCAGGTACTTGGTTTGCTTCATTTGACCGGCTGAGATGCAATAGAGACCAAAATTGGAATGAATTATCTCGTTTTTTTTGGGTATGTATTCTATCCTAAGATGAAAACATCAATACTTCATTTTCAAGTCTAAGGCTTAAATGAATTCGAATATTTCAGCATAACATGTACATGGTATTTCATATGCAAAATGCGTCTCAGACAAGAATTGGTACTCGAATTAAGAAATTTTTAAAACTCAGGCACATGCAATTAGAGAAAACAAATGATTGAATCGAAGCATTATTATATATTTTCAGCTTTGCTCAGAACCAGCTTATGGGATCGTGGACTAGCTACGACCTTAATTCAAATATTGGATTTGGTCATTTGCGAGTGGGCCCGCCGTACGAATACGGTGCTCGGTGGAATTAGTTCGTTTTCATTCCTTGTGGCATGTATGGGTAATGTCCAAATAACTTTAATACAATTCAATGTGCTTTTCTAATACTCTTCAAGGAACACTTTAGATATTGGTATGGACGGAGTGGATTTCAAGGACGAACGTGTTCAAAAGGTCATTTCATCATTTTGCCAGATGATAGAAACAATCGAGTGGGCATCATTCGATCATAGTACTTTCGATCACGGACATACTGGTATACGTAACTCTTCAACATTGTGTCTCTTTTCAGTTTTAAGGCCAACCGACCGACTAATATTTTGTAATTTTCTGCACTTTTTAAATAAGATCGGGCTGATATCGCGCTGTACTACTGTTCAATTTGGATCAAGCTGTTTTTAATGGACGGTGACCCACCTTCGCACGTGCTTCTACAGTTTCTATCCAGTTTGAAATTTCTGGATTGGGTGCAAAGAATCCTTGGACATAGCTTATGGTCTTTTACGCCTTCGAGGTTTTTTGATATATTCAATGCTTTTTTGAATTTGGTAGTTCAATCATCAGGCTGACACTTAATGAAATATTCCAAATTCATGATTGTAGCCGTCCAGAGATCCCTAAAAAATATCTCGAAGAATACTTCCCAAAGTTCATCCAGAGGTTCTCGTCGTCTAGCATCAAAGAAATCCAGACGCTTCTCCACGTCTGTCGACGAAGGGTGGAGGAAATAGAAATAGAAATTGAAATGTGAATGCAACTTTCGATATCGTAGCAAGTTTAACGGTTCCGAAGGGGCATGTGTCAGCGAGAGCCGAACAAATGGGTCTATAAATATGAACGTAGATAATGGACTTAAGATTGGTGTGATTGGTAAGAACAATAATATATATTACGATTTTATTTATCGTAGTAAAGAATAATAAAGTCAATAACAACTTGAGAATGAAATACGCGGAGTCTTCTAATAACTCCCGAGATAGAATAATTCTAGAATGATTATGATAGCAGTGTCTCAACTGACTGCCAAATATAATAATGATTTTCTTCTCAACAAAGAATAATAATGGTTACAAGGGACGCTCGTACGCGTCCTTAAATAGACTTATCAATGTAGGTCACGAATGACGTAAAGAGTACACCGACAAAGAGAGTAAAGTGGACGTCTCCTCCGCACGCGGGATGTGCGAGGAGTTGCATCCAATGTGAAGGGTACTTAATATGCGTATGCATATTAAGCATTGGAAAAACCCAACACAATGAGATAAGGGTCCATTGGCCCTTTCTCGTTCACCAAGGTGAACAACGACACTCAATGTCTTGTTCACTATAATAATTACACTTACAATAATAAACATAAACACCATAAACATAATTTATGAAATACAAACATAATATAAATATAAATAAAGTAGTGACACGGTTTCGGGGAAACTTCCCCATTTACACAATATATAATATTCAATATGATAATCCGTAGTCACGCCGACACATGCTGCCATTATCATCTCCAGAATTCATGACTTCGTCCTACACGCCAGTTATCAGTTGCATTTCGTTTCTGATCAATTTATTAGTCAAACTAACTTTTTACTGTAATCCGTAGCCAAGAAATTCAAAATTGAAAGGTGGCCATTCAAATTAAACTACTGCCCCTTAGATTATGTATGTATATGCATTCTATGTAATTAAGGCACATGAGCTTTGCGTGTGTGGTAATTGCAATTGAGGAAATTTTCTTTCCAGTATTGTGTGTGCAAACGACTGTATTAGCATTTAGGTGACCTTTATTATGAGGAGCTTTATCATGAGGATGTCGAGTGTTAAATCATGGAACAGCTAACTACTAGTTGTTACTAAACTTTAAAATCATTTTTCAATGTGAGGAAAATAAATAAATGGCCTGAATCCTTCGTATAGTTAAGAGCTAAAAATTGGCTTCTGGGTTTCCTTCAACGAACTTGTTAGCTCATCTTTTGTTCTTTACTTATTGTTGTTATTAAAGTAACTCATTAAATTTTCTGAACTAGTTCTCCTTATTGAATTATTCACAAGTTTCATCAGCCAGCCCTATTCTGAACACATAATGTACACAAGGGTCGTCTTTGTAACAACTTGACACCATGTACAACTTAACGATGATCTGCTTTCCATGAATGAGACTCCGCTGCACAAGTCCCATAAATAAACTGATGCATTAAAATTTTATCGTACATAAGGAACGAATATGCCAGCTTGGCCTCCCTTTTATAATTAGCGCGCTACGCGGTTGCTCGAGTCAGCCAACTCTTGTACCAAAAGTAATTTGCAGCCGCAAGTCTAAAAAATATCCAATCGATGGTAATCTTTAAATACTGACGGCATTAAAAAGAGAATTCTCATGCTCAAAGGCAAAAAAAATTACTTTAATTTCAGTAGAGTTTAGTTGGGTCGTCATAATGACCATCATTCACTGCTGCAACTTGATCATAACATCCCTTCTGAGATTGCAGAGACAAGTTTTTGTCTTTTAGTATCCACCATAATCCCTCGCCGCCTTAGTTCTACCAAGTTGTACTTTACTGACAGAACAAAAAGCCAAGAAGGGTCCGAGGCGGGCTTAGAGGGATTCAGTTTGGAATTCAAAAAAACAAAATCCGTACACAACCAATTGACCAAGAAAGTAACATTTCAAAACCTTGAAAGAATGACAGAATTCTCTGCATCCCCCTTGATTTGATAAGTCAACTCACTTCAAAATGCTTCAGTTTTGTCTGCTGGCATTGCTTTACCTTCTGCCTCGTTCCCATTACAATGACCAAGGGCTCCATGAAGCTGGACGGCGACGACAACAAGCTCATACTTTCTGCTGGCTTTAAACGTCTCTGTCATTATATTGTCGTCACAACATTCGTTCTGGATTTCTTCAAATTCTTACTCAGCATGAATCACGTGATAAATCAGCCATTGAACTATGTCAACACAATCTTCTGTTTGGCTGCGGTCTGTGGCATAATCTGAAAGTCTGGGATTTCAATAGGAACTTTGTTGAGACCGCAGGAAACTATTGACTTGATCAAAAGCTGGTCGAACATACTTGGCCATTTTTACGATTATACTGGAGAAGAGCATTATTCAACTGGTTGGTGGTCCTTATTAGTATGGTTTTTCAAAGTATTTCCTTCTTTGAAAAGGTTTCCTCATCCAGAGAATATACACACGTGTGCTGGACGTTCGGCGGTGCATAGTCCTCCAATCAAAACCCGGCAGATTGGCGAGTTGCAGTGAGATGTCTGGCAATTGATACAAATTTAATAATTTTGTAAGATAGTACATAATGTGCAAAAACTTACAGAATGGTTGATGGCTTGGATTTTGAGACCGTAGTCAAAACTCAGTTCTTCTCCAGCTGCAATCTTGTTAAAAGCTGAAAGGACCACGCGACGTTTTCCCTAAACTATCCTGATGTCACAAGCCGATTTGGGGTCACACAAGTGAGGAACGAAACGCGCTAACAAACCAATCAGAATCAATCAATAGCCAATAATAAATGACATTAATTATGGAATGTAAAAACTCACATATATTACCGAACCGACCGACGTGCGTCAATAATGCAATCATTTACAATCTGAAAACCGTAAAATGCGTCAGGTTTGGGTTTAATTGCATCCTCATTTCTGTCGTACTCTGAACGACACATTTCCGCGCCCAAGAATTCCATAACCAACGTTCCTTGATTAATATCAACGTCGGTATATACGCAGAGTCCCTTCCAAGCATTGCCGTGGACTTGAAAAACTGCAGGGTTGTTGACTTGATCCGAACTTATACTCATTTCTTTTCGTCCATTCCCTATTCAGCCAGTGTGGCTGAGCGGTGTCGGCATCTAAACCTCATGTCTCGTTTATCGGAGGTTCGAATCCGACTGCCGTTATATATTTTGCAAAGGGCTACCACTTTTATGATTCACAGGGGTTCAATTTAATTCACAGGATCAAGTTTATTGCGGTTGTAAATGTCAGACAAGCACATGTCAAAGTCGATGTGTTTTTTTCACCTTTAATTAACATACGATTTAAACGGTCAATTGGAGCCAAAACTATACGGATTTCTACAGCATGACAATTTTAATGCATGTTAAATGAAAAATTGGGACGGGATGACCATTTGTAATCTACTGCAGTGGTCCATGAGCAGAGTAGCAACGGATTTTAATTTTTTTACCGGTTTCATTAACCTTGAAGAAGTAGTTGAAGACAACGTGGACCTATTTTTATCAACTGCAACAACGTCACCCTCTCTTATCATCGCTTTAGTCCACCCACGAATTGCACAGGGGAGAATTTTGCATGCGTAGTTTTTTTGCGAGCTTGGCCAACTTAACCGCAAAGTTCTTTTGGCTTTTTTTCCATAATTTGCTTTGTTATTGTTCAACGTCTCAAGGGATATACATATTTCATTCATTCTTGTGGGCAAGCTGAGTAGAGAGCCAGTTACAGCGCCATATTTACTTTTCAATTCTATTCTAAAACACAATCTCATGAGCTGCAACCCGCATGGCGAAGTTGACGTGGTCTGAACGGAAGAAACTGAGACACTGAGCAGAGGAGAAGACAAATGAACGAACGGAAAACATTGGAAAATTCTAATGATGATGAGTTACAAACTACCTCAGCATCCTGCCAGTCATTCCCAGCGACAAGCGCTCTCTTTAATGACTTCCTCTTTGGTCATTAACCTCTACATGTGCTCCTTTCTTGTTTAAATTCCCTTAGTGTGAGAAAAATGTAAACTAAAATCTCATACAATACGCGCACAAGTTGCCTTCCAATTGAACTTCAAAAGAGCACACATACGAGCAAACATCCCTCAGTTTTCAATGCACTGTCATGCAGTAAAGGTTGACGCTGTCTGCACTGAGCTAGGGCTAGAGCCCGGCCATGTTTCCCAGATGTAGTCCAATTCGATCTGGGGCGGGCGCTGAGGCGGGCTTTAGATATGTTAAGCTGGGGGCAACGTTTTTTCCAGCTGTGAATATTTCACAGCAACGGGGTAAATACGACCAATAATGTCGTGAATCCATTTAAGCTCAGGTATGTGTGTACTTTTTATCAAAATCCCACTGAACAAGATTAATCGGTTGCATTTGCGTTAAAGCGTTTCCTTTCATTTTCTGTAGGCTTACGTGCGTGCCCACTGTTTCTACATGTGATGGCCTTTGCAAGACAATGAAGAGCAGCAAGATCCAAGAGAAGAGAGTTGACAGTTTTATCACCACAATAAATATAACAAAATAGTCTTCAAGTCGGTTACTCCGGCTACTGACAGAAAATGTGCTTAGTGAGAGAATTTAAAGAGTGACGACGTGGGTGTGTAACCGCTATCGAGCTGTTTAAGTTAAACCAATTTCCGGTTTAATCTCTCCTACGATGATTGATCTGTCAAGAAATCTTAGACAGTTTGTAATTTGAGTACATTATCACTGCAGTAGTGATGATGCCACAATTAGTGGATTTTCAACACCACATAGTTAATGCATCTATTAAAGCATCTGCACCAATTTTGAAAATTGTCCAAAAAAACGTTACTCATTTATTCATGTGACAATTTCGTCGTTCAAGCACTGCACACTATCCCATCGCCGATCGTCTCGCACTCTGGGACGTAGAGTGCAGTTTTCGTAGGGGAAGGCTGACCACCATATTGTTTTGCGCATGTTCACAATACTGCCAATTTAATTTGCGTATGTACACAAATGCGCCATGATTTTTTGCGCATGTATTTGGCAGCCAAGAGTTACTTTGCAATGAATTTTTAAGACAGTTTGTAAGTTTGGCCGCGTGTTAAATCATCGCAAGCGATATACAAATTTAATTCATTCTTGTGGGCAAGATGCCCAGAGAGAGCCAATTGCTGATGGGAAGCACTTACAGTACCACATTTTATTAAACACAATCTCATGAGCTGCTTATAAAGTTGCGGGTGTTGAGTTTGAAAGGAGTGATCCTCAGAGGGCGCTGCTGACACCAAAAATGCACTTATATACTCACAATTGAATTTTATTAAATTTAATCGGTTAGGTACGATCTAATGAACCAAGTATCGACAAAAGTGGGGAATGAATTTTGAACTTTAGGCTTGTTGCTAAATGTTTTTGTGAATTCAGCTCAACTTACGTCTCATCGTGCAGAAAGGGACGGTAAAACTGCTATTTATATCGGCATTATTTGTCTTGGTTTTGCTAATTCCACCTTTCCAGATCACAGAGGCTTTCTGTAGTCCATTCAGATTCAATTTTGTATACGACAAACCCCAGCTCAAAAATTACTGCTTACTTCATCTTTATCAGTGAGAAGCTTTATCTTTGCGGTCAACTCGTCCACTTGTTCATACGAGTGAAATGCTGAGATGGTTCAAGTGAGCGAATCCATAGTGAGTGGGGTTCTTGAATACAAATTGCAGTTAGTCATCATACTCAAAGATTACAGGTGACAGAGATGCATATTCCAGGAATTGGAATATATGACAATTTTCCAGATTCCAAATTCAAATTTCATTACAGGTTACAGCCTGGAATACTCCATATTCCTAATCAAAATCCACCTGCTTAGACGTCAGCATTTCAATATTCCTAATCCAGTAGTGAACTTTAACCCTAATTCCAATTCCATATTCCAGGTCTGCACGGAAGAAGGCGAGTCGCTGAGCAGTAAAGGAGGCAATGGAAATAAAGAGAACCATAGGAAAACTGTAATGATGACGAGTCATGAACTACCTTAACATCCTCCCGGTCATTCCCAGCGGCAAACGCTCTCTTTATTGCCTTTATCTTTGGTCAATAATCCGAACATCTACTCCGTACTTGTTTAAGTTCCCTTGGTGTGCGAAAAATGTAAACTGGAATCTCACACAATACGTGCATATATTGCCTACCGATTGAACTCCAAAAGAGCACACACACGAGCACACATTCCTCAGTTTTCAATACACTCTCATGCAGTAAAGGTTAACGCTGTCTCTACTGAGGTAGGGATAGAGCCCGGCCATTTCTCCCAGCTGTAGTCCTATTCGATCTGGGGCGGGCGCTGAGGCAGGCTTTAGAATTCTGCAGCTGTGAGTGATCCAGAGCAATGACGTACATGGATACATTCATGGGACCTTTGTTGGTGATCCAGTCAAGCTCACGTACGTCTTTGTTTATTATACCCAACTGAACACGATTATTGGGTCTCACTTGCGTTAAAGTTATTTTTATTATCTGCAGGCTATCTCTGATGCTACGTGGGATGGCCATTGCATTGCAGGACAATGAAGATAAGCATTAAGATCCAAGAGAGCTGACTACTTTATTACCACATAAATATAACAAAATAGTCTTCAAGTCGTTTACTCCGGCTACTGACAGAAAATAATCAACATGAATTTCGTCTCCCTCTCTGGTTTTCGGCTTCCCTGCATCGAGATAAAATCATTGGATTGGAAGGGATTTAGATTTGCTCTTGTTGAAGCTTGCTTTCTTCACTTCAATATTGCTACTTAAGCTCAGCTCCAAATTATTATCTAAGATTTGTAACGAGTCTGAATTTATTGTCATTCTCCTCCTGACTTTACTGCTGATCAGACGCTTGTTAAAGTGGTCCGTTAAACGTCAATAAAATTCGCCTCATTCAAGTTCTATACCCCGATTGCTCCATAGCTAAGAGAGAGCCTAACTTTTAAAGCTCTGATTTTTATGCCAGCAGAAGGAAACGTAAGCTTACTACGGGTTCAGCTGTCTTGAAATCGGAGCGCCAATGTTGTATTGTGTATGAAAACAATAAGTAAAGGACTGTGACGGTCAGTGAGGCGGGCTTTAGAATTTTTCAGCTGGGGACAACTTTTTTCCGGCTCTGAGTTACCGACGTTAATGCAGAAGAGCAGCAAGATCCAAGTGAACTGAAAACTTTATCACCACAATCCATGCTCAAGTGGAATAAATTCTGCTTTAAAAGTACAACTCTAAGCTGCGTGTACATCTCGGTTACTGATTAATAGGAATTTACAGCTGGTGGCTTGATAAGCCACAAGCTTATCAAATCCACGCAGTCATTCTCTTCATCTGGGATGATGACAAAGCAGAAAGGAACCTTTGATTGACTGTTAGTTTGAATTACTTTCTGGGTGTGGTCGAGTGTCCGTCTGTCTAGCTGGAGAACTCAAGGAATTACCAAGCGCTGCTTTATTTTACTGCAAAATGGGAAACCTAATTTCAAGCAACGACCAGTCATCTTTCAGCGGTATTACAGCTAGCTAGCTCGACAATATTTTGTCATTAAATTTCATTCACAGTAAAAGCACAACTTAAGTAATACAAATGAATTTTTTCATAGGTGGTGGTGACCACAACAACGATTAAAGCTTCGAGCGCGGCTACGGAGAAGGTATAGTAGCGCAAATCTTCATCAAAGGAAACAAGGAATACCAGTTTTTTACGGAGGCCTTGAGTATTGTAGATGATGCTGGGATAAATGAGACAGGCAAACTGCTGCGGCCGTTCGAGGATAAGGTTGAACAGGCAGAGGCATCAGCTGGTATTGTCAGAGACTGGGAAGGGGATACCTTTTGATGATAAAGTGGCTCCGCGAGGAGTCAAACCTGGCTACAGGACTTTTGTGATAAAAGTATTTGAATTACTTAAGCAAGTCTATCTTGCTCCCAAGATCGAAACAATTAGGGACAGGATCAAGGTGGCACTTGAGAATGCTTGCAATGTTGCTGAACTTCGTCAAAATGACTTAAAGAGAAACCGAAATCGACCAAATAATCAAAAATCGCGGGAGAGGCATGAGCTGGTTTTATAGGTGTGGAAAGATGCAATTGACAGCTTGGATGCCACAATTCAACTAGTTGATAAAATAACAAAATTAACAAAAGAGACTGAGCAATTCAAGCAAGCCAACGGAATCACCGAGAACTAAAAATTTGAATGTAAAAAATAAAAATTCAACTCAAAAGAACTCATTCTATGGGCCTTTGTGTGGCTCAAATTTTCATTGTAGTTGCATCACTGCATTCACTTGTTGACAGGAAAGTTATAGCTTGAAACATGCATCAGAGTACCAACGTGGTTAGCCACCCAAAGATGTTCAACACGATCTCATCCGCTGATTTGCTTGACCCCTCTCCTCAACAAAGCAAAGATTGCGCGTGTCCTAATGCCATTCCACTGAGAGGAAATAACTTCCAAAAGATTTGCCAACATTCGTTCTTCCCAAAAAAATACGCCAATCTTGCTTATTCGCATATTTTCAGTTCGAGTTTTGCAGGTTCAAACTCAGTTGAGTAACTTTTTGTCAAGTCTACAAATTTTGCTTTGAAGAAGAATAGAATAGCTTTATTGATTTGGGCAAAATATGGTAAAACTCTTTTATTATTTTCCTCTTTGGTCAACAACCCCCACATCTGTCGCTTATTTGTTAAAATTCCCGTGCCATGAGAAAAATGTTAACTGGAATCCCATACAATACTACTGCACGCAGGTTAGTAACTCTTACGTCGGCTCTTTCCTTACTGACGATGAGAAAACTGCAAACAAGAGCCTCGTACAGCATGTACATACGTTTCCTACCGACTGCGATCCACAAGAGCAAGCAGCCGATTGAGACCCAACAGTACGAAGAACATTGCCATGCAGTAAAGGTTGAATTTCTTTGTGAGGAGCTTGAGCAAGAGCCCATTGCAGTTTCTCACACGGAATCTTTCGTGTGGGATGCTGAGATGGGCAACAAAACACTCAAGCTGAAGAAAATTTCTACTCTTGCCACCAAAATTCAAAAGGACATGGGTCAAATGTAATCCATCAATTGAAATGGAGGTTAGTGCTTATGTCTGGGTCATTATTCAATTGAACAAGACTAATCGGTTTCGTTTGTTGTAACGTGTTCAATTAAACTCTTTTTAGGCTTGGGTGCATTCACGACATTTATATCCGGCCGACAGGTATCACCTTGCCATGTCAACCACACCCAGTGGACTTGCTGAACAGTAACAAGAAGAAGAGCAAGTTTCAAGAGCGCCCATAACTTAAATCATAACAATGAATACATCAAAATTGGTCTTCAAGCCATGCAGTCTAACTGCTGACTCAATGTCCCGAAGATTTCGGATTTTATTTGCTTTACAGGCTTTTCGTGCTCACGTTGTTGCTGCCGAAGAAAACACTCTAAACGATATAACAGTGGGCTGATATTGGTTTTGAAATCCCAAAAAATATGTTGCGCTCAAGCGCTTCTAATTTTATTGTGGACTGTTGAGAGGCAAAACGATGGTTGTCTTTTGACCATCGAGTTCAATTGTAAATGGCGCGTAAATATCTTTAGAATGAAAGACGGATAAACATGTCGCTTACGAGCAAACTATAAATTGTGTCTGTTATGGTCAAGATCTAATTTCTGCTCCGATTTTACAATTGAGCAAGGCTGTACCGTAGTTGCTAATTGGAAAAGGCGACAAATGTGCCACCGTGTAAAAAGTGTGTAAATTTAAATTTACAACTGTAGCACGATGACGGCTTGGAAGTTCGGAGCAATGTTCATTTGATTTGCATGAATAAAATACAGAATTTATGATAATCAGTGCAGTGACAAGAGTGCTAATAAAGTAGTCTAGTACACCGACAGGAAGATTCCACGGATAAGACCATCAGGCGCGCCATCATTACGCATGTTGAGTTCCAGAAGAAAATTTTATTTTGATTTTCGAGCACCGAGAGGCATGTAGTATAGGACAGGTGTGACCTGTATCCACTTGAAATTTCCAAGTTAATTTCCATACGAAAACATGTCAAATTTGATGTGTTTCTAAGAAATTTGCCTAAATTTGCATGCTAGTAAGCGACTATTTCAATCAACGGCAAGCAACCCGCATGCCGAAGACAACGAGGTAGTAAAGACGCTGAACAGTGAGGGAGTCCACTACTGCAGTAGTGAGAATAACTTGGGAATGCATGCTCGAGTGAGGATAAGTCAAAAACTACCTCAACATCCTCCCGGTCTTTCCCAGCGGCAAGCTGTCTTTTTCATGACTTCCTATTTGGTCAATAATCCCTACATCCGCTCCTTACTTGTTAAAAATCCCTGGCTATGAGAAAAATGTGAACTGGAATCTCATGCAATTAGCACATAGTTTGTCTACCGATTCAACTCCAAAAGAGTACGCATACGAGCAAAACTCCCTCAGTTTTCTGACCATGCTCGTGCAGTAAAGATCCACGTAGTTGTTGTCTTTACTGAGCTAGGGCAAGAGCCCGGCCATGTTTCCCAGATGAAGCCCAATTCCGTCTGGGGCCAGCCAGGTGCTGAGTTGGGTTTTAGAACTGTTAAGTTGCGGACAGCTTCTTCCCCAGCTGCGAGTATTCCACAGCATCGCAAAGGAGTACATGGGACTGGAAGCAAATTTGCAAATCAATTTCTGCTCTGGTATGTGTTTGTTTTGTATTTTCGTCCAACTCAGCACGATTCATCCGTCTCAGTTGCGGTAAAGTGTTTGTTTTTACTTATTGGTAGGCTTACATTCCCACTGCTCCTGCGTTGGATGGGCTTTGTAGGACAATGAAGAAGAGGAGCAAGATCTGAGAGAGCTGTTCATCACTACAATGAGTATAACAAAAATAGTCGCTCAATCGCTCACTCCGGTTACATACTGAATTTTCGACTATAATAATATAACAAGTGTAATTAACTGAGGTCAGTTAATACAAAAGTAACTGCTAATTTGATTAGATTGATTTACTGTTAAATGGAGAAAACGTTAGTTTTTCATGTTGCTCTTCGGTTTCCGAATCCGTGCGTAGCTTCCCCTAGCATTTTAACTTTCCAGAAGATTTAAAAGGACAATTACAAGCTGGACTCAAATATATGAAGCTGCTCTCATTTATATGCCAGAAATAAAACGGAAAAATTACGTACTACAGGCATTGATGCCTAAGAATGAAAAAGCTATTGCTGTTTCTTGTATAAGAACAATGAGTAAAGAATTTGAATGAACTTCTCTAGCGGTCAAAATTCCAATGAAACGGAGGACATTGGACAATAAAATGTAACTAATCCGTTATTGCAATAGAGCTCTGTGCTTATTGTTGCGTCATGATTCAATCGGATAACCCAATCAGTTTCATTTGTTGTAGCGTATTGAATTGTCATTCTTTTGAGGCTTGGGTACATTCATTAAATTTCTATCCGACTGAATAGTATTCAAAATTTTTGAACCATTTGATTTTGAGTTTGAGGGCGCTATTTGACTCTCTGAGGTCACCTGCACTCAAAAGTTCCGCCGCGCCCTCTGCATGACAGGCACTAGTGGTGGAATTTTGGCTAGCGGATTGAAAGTGCGTTTTGAGCACTGCATGTTTGCTTCATTTATTTTATCTTTATTATTTTGTTCACTTGTGCAACCAGCATGCCAAAGATGACGAGGTCTGACAGGAAGAAGTCGAGACGCCGAGCAATGAAACAATGATAAATAAGAAAAAACATGGGAAAACTCTTATAATGATGAGTCTTACAAACTACCTCAACATCCTCACGGTCATTCTCAGGAACAAGCGCTCTGTTTATTGACTTATTCTTAGGTCAATACCCCTTACATCTGTTCTGTACTTGTTTAAATTCCATTGGTGTGAGAAAAATGTTAACTGGAATCTCTTACAACACGCGCATAAGTTGCCTACCGATTGAACTCCAAAGGAGCACACACGACGAGTAAAACTCCCTCAGTTTTCAATACACTCTCATGCAGTCAAGGCTTAAGCTGCCTCTACTGAGGTAGGGCTAGAGCCCAGCCGAGTTTCCCAGCTGTAGTCCAACTCGATCTGGGGCGGGCGCTGAGCCGGCCTTCAGAATTGTTAAGCTCGGGCAGCTGTTTTCCAGCTGTGAGTAATCCAGAGCGACGTGGTGCATGGCTACATGCATGGGATGCAACGTTGTTAAATCATTCAAGCTCACGTAAGTCTTTGTTTTGATCATCACCAACTGAACATGATTATTTTGTCTCACTTTCGTTAAGTGTCATTTGTATTATCTGTAGGCTTACATCTGATGCTACTTTAGGTGGCCACTAAAGGACAATGAGAAAGAGCAGCAAGATCCCAGAGAGCTGACTACTTTATCACCACAATAAATATAACAAAATAGTCTTCAAGTCGTTTATTCCGACTACTGACTGTAAATTATCAACATGAATTTCGACTCCCACTTTGGCATTCGGCT
>JAQIWI010001319.1:0-17268 GCA_034698825.1 Deuterosminthurus bicinctus | reverse complement strand
CACACACAATGGTATGTACGATGGTACAAGGTCTTACGCTACGTTATAACCAAGCACTGTCGTAAACATAAAGATACTCACACACACATTCGTATCTACAGCTCCAAAAACACACACGCACACATTCATATGAAATCACAAAGACAAAGTTTCCCTATCCAACCGAATAACAGATACATATTAGAACCTTCCAGTAGCCTACTCCCGCTAATGCTCTATTCAGTGCACCATGTGGAATTCGAAGTCTGGATATTATATGTGTTGGAATTTTGAGGAAAATATTGGTTGTTTGATGAACACGGAACGATGTTGAGAGCGAGAGAGAGTGGAGAAAAAATTCAAGTTTTTCTCTATCATTCCGCGTCCTTTTCCGTCCTCAAAGTTTTCCCTTATGCTCGACTGCAAGTTGAAAACTATGGGATGATACAAAGGCTGTAGGCTTCCATATCAACTAGACAATTTTCTCTCGGCCTCCACTTCTTTCTTCGTCCAGCTTGTTACAGTTTGAAAAGATTCGATAAGGGACGTGCCTCATGGGAATTTTCGTAGGAAAAAAACAAATCCAAGTCAATATCAAAGAGTCAGTCCATATACACAGTCTGATCGATTCACCTCCTCTGTCTGTACATTCACGTAGTAGATATGGCTCCTTTTTTCTCTCAGTCAGTCTAAATGTGCTTATTTTCTTTTCTCTGACGTCCAGCCTGTTTAAAATGCTACTCCAAAGCTCTTTTGTAACAAGTGGATGGACTTTAGTTTATTTGCACTCACCTGCGCGTAGCCTCATGTCTCGACTAACAATTGTGCCGAAGCTGTTGGCAGCAATGCAGCGGTACATGCCTAGATGAACGTCCGGACGGTAGGATTCGGCTGGGAAAGAATTGAAAACGAGTGCACCGTTCGGAGCCACATATCTCAAGCCAGGTACATCGAAAAGTGGCGTCCCATCATTGTTTGACCACGTTATCATCGGCTTAGGTCTTCCTTTGGCTGAGCAGTTCACCGTCATCCCTTTCTCATTGAGAAAATCCACTCGAGACGGTGGCTCCTCGAAGAATGAAGGACCCTCTTCGTCGTAGATGCAGTCCAGGCCTGTCAAGTATTACAACAATAGTCAATTTGTTAGAAATCTGCGTGTTCCTAATGGGAATTCAATGTAAGAGGGATCCGCAGCAGGATTATTGCATACGATTTTTATCGGTAGACTTATGAGAATTTGCTAGGCAGAACAGGGGCTCTCATTCAGTTGCCATGTCAGTCACGTTCAAAGCTACGAGATTATTGCCCTCCGAGACTCCACTCTCTCAGTGTGAAGTGGGAAGGAAGCAGTGGATTTTTTCCAAAGTAAATTCAGTCTGAATCTAGTTGAACAACTCAACATCACTCTCAGATCTTGCGGAAGTCACACAGAAAGGTAAATTGAGTTGAAGCTTTTTCTCTCTCTCTCAAGTCCTTCAATCCTGTCCTATCAGTTTGTACGTGTGGCAAGTTGCGTCTTTGTAGCCTTTAATTGATTTCCTTGGTATTTTTTGATCCCTCTGTTGTTTTTGTCTTTGACGGTAAATCTGGATTCTCTTTCTAAGGTGCTTACAACCGGCCTCATCCAGACAACTGAGGAATAAATAATGGATCAACTTTCTTCACTCACGTTACCTGCAATCGTCCGAATGAAGACAAAGCAGTGAGTGAGTCGTTTCTCGCTTAAAATACATAGTGCACACTGCCTAACTTGAAAAAGCACAGATTGAGCGAGAACAAGGATAGGAATAAGAGAGAGAGGAATGTCGGACCACTTGCTGAATTACATATTGAGCCACTTGAGTTGAATAACAAGAATCATCCTCAGCGTTACAAAGGAGTCGCCACACACAATCAAACTGCTCCCGTTCCAACTTCGTTGTCATCATCGTTATTATTATCATCATATTCTTAAAGCATAGAGTCTTCTGTTGCATTCACTGCGGTTCCATTTATTATCTTGTCCGAGATATTTATGATGCTTTTCCCCTCTAGTTCAACTTTCCCTGTCACCCCTCTACTCCATGTTTTCATCCAGTTAAAAATATGACGCTGTAAATTTCATGAACAACCACGGCGGAATTAAGAGGAGGGAAAAGGATAGAAAGCTCAGGCCTTCCACAGTGCTCGGCGCCATTAAATGTTAAAATATTCCGACACTCTGTCCGCCTCCCGTTGCACACAGGCGAGAGAGCATGAAGCTCAAGTTCTCACATAACAGACAAGTGTGACCATCTTTATGAGGGCCAAAGCATACGCAGGACCATTATGTGTAACTTTCAATTGTTTGCTCGACGAATACAATGCATAATAAGACGCACTTGCTCACGAACAACCACAGTTTACATGTAAACAATCGGAATGGCCACATGTGTTCATTAACTTGCTCTGCTGAAGTATTTGTAATGGGAGGGCGAGAGAAGCAGTAGTTGGAAGAGATAACTTTGAAGACAATGGCTAACGATCCCATTCCATCCGAGCTTATCTCAACCGTACAAACGCTTAATTATCTGCTCACCATTTTATCCGTCTTATCAAGTTTGCTTGTTGCGGTTCGTTAATAAAATGATTGATATGAGTTTTCCCTGTTCAAGAAACCAGGAAGAGAAGCGGCCTATTCCCTCTTGCATTCCACAGGAGGTTCCTCTTATAATACATCTCACAGGCGTGAGAGCAAATATGGAGGCCAAAAGGAAGCTATGGCTGGTTAGCTCGGTGACTTAAATTCCGATGAATGTCATCCCAGGATCCGGCAGCTACGTAGACAATTCATCATAACCCTCCCTGCTGCTACGTACGCTGTCACCAGAGCAACTCTCTGTCTCCTTGCAAAGCTTTTTAGCAGCACCAGTCATCCACCTCAAAGTCAGTGAAAGTGTATCATGTACTACGTGGATGTATCGGTAAATTTCATCCCATGAGACAGGAAGGATGGAACGCACTGACGATCATGCAATAGACGAGCTAATTTGAACATTACTGCCATGCATAGTGGATGTTTCCCATGAACACTATTATGGTGATGTGATCTATTGTATTTTCAAATGGACAGGAGAATGGAGATGCGGGGGGGAGAACAAAAGAGAATAAAAGAGAGAAAGCGGGAAAGAGAGAGAATGTAGGAAATCGATACGAGGGACATATGGAATTGATAGAATAAAAGCATTATTGTTTTTACCATACATTACCCCTGCGTAATGTCCGTCCAGTCCAACTTTTCCCTAATGCGTTCTTGTAGTAGAGACGGACCTCAATTTTATGGCTCGCAGCTACTCTCTTAAATCCCCCATTATGGACCACCATGAAATGAACAGCGTCAGAGAAAGTCCAGCAGTCGGACAACATAGTCCCACTGCTACTGATTGATAGATAGTCGGGTCTAAATTATTAGAACATTGAATCCGCTCAAATAATTCCCCCTGTTCTAAGCCTTTTGCTCACTTGTTATCAGCTGAGCCATTGTTTCCTACCAAAGTTCCTCTATTTCTACCACTGGTCGGCTAATTCCATACATTTCAACTATTGCCAATCCACTTACCTCATCTTCAAGGGTTTACAAAGCGGGCAGAATTGTGTTGCTGGGGCATAGAACCTAACACAGACACTCTCTGGCAGACACACAAATACTGCTCGAGAGTTATAAATTGTTTGCATCGTGTGCTGGATGTGAAGGAGGGATTAACTGAGCGAGATATAACCCGCTCCTTCCGGTGATTCCACTAGGAAACTGGCTTGATTTCAATATCTCCAATTCCAATTTGGATGTACAACTGTCGCTGTTGCATGAGTGGAAATTGAATTTGCCGAGTACAAAAGGGACTCTGTGAGTGTGGATGGCATAGACGTGCTAACACTCTCACACACATGGAGTTTTCCAAGCGGAAATGGATGGTAACTTGACACTTGCAAATTTTAATATCCTGTCAACAATAGGCTATGTTTACTACAGCCAGAGTGACTGCTGCTAGTGAAATGTCCCATTTAAATGAATATGTGAAAATATTTACATGGATTTAGGCGGGAAAACGGGAGATTTCCGCAACAGATCTTGCCTTCATTCGTCCTTTTCAGCCTGTATTTCCCTGTCGCTTTTAACCGCCAACATCCACACAGAATTTCTCCGTCTTCCACATCTCTGTGGTAACTGAACCGAGTAGATTACGATAGCTCTCTCCTCTCTCTCTCTCCCTCAAGTTTCTCACGTATGCATTATAGCACGTGCTATGTAGTGAAATGTGTAATTCAAGCAACATTTTAACCTCGTTTTCTCCTACAAGTTACGTACATGTTTGGAATTCCTTACATAATTCTATATTTGATGCTCTCTCATTGCATCAAGCAGACTTTTCACTTCAATGTGTGTCAGCTGGATGAAAGAAGTGAAGCAAGCATTGGCAGCACTTACGTATTCATGTGCCTCTAGAGCACAGTGCAATAGTGATGGAGGAATGTAAGTGGGTATGTACATTTTCCCTGTATGTACCGCACATTTTATTTACCAAAGGACATGAGGAAAAGCCGCATGTTTATGCTCGCATCTTGTTCGGCTCAACTAATGGTAAGTGAGAGAAGGGTGTTTGTGGAGGTACCGGTGGGAAAATATGCGCACCAGATAAGGAGAGAATTGCTCAGTGGAGGGCCCATATCTCTCTCTCCGCAGTGGATCTCTCAACTCACACCTTGTATCCCATCCTATCATTCTGAGAAAGTGAGAAGACTCAGCTAATCCCAGTTTCAATTTATTTTTTCCATTGTTTTCTCTCTTTCTCTCCTCTGCTCCCACGCGGCGTCGAGGTGAGGGTAATGATGATGGGAAAATTTCCCATCAAAACAAGCCAAAAGTACGAGTGAAACTGCAGCCGTAAATGTCACAACGTTAATAGAATTTATTTCCTAAAATTATCATTCTTTTTTCGTACGTTCTGAGCACGGGATGAAAAAAAAGAACCCTGAGCAAATCTACATTACTTTGATCTTTGTTGTTCCATTTCTAAAGCTAAGTGTATGCTCAATGATACACGGTCAAGTTCTATTGTACTAATTTGGCTACCCTTAGTAACATCTTGGTTTGCATCTTGCCCTACAACGCCCTGGAACTCGCTTAGCGTTAACATTTAGAGAAAATTGGATTGCTTCAAGTCTTATCACATGGCGGACTTGTAGCATTACCACAACAGTTGAAAGAGATGAGAGTGGGATTTCTCTCGACTGTACGACTTGTGTTGTAATCTTCAGCAATTGTACTCGCTTTTCTTAGTGAGAGCAGCAGCGCCATTGAAAATTACATTCTTTATTGTGCCCCATATATTCTGAAAGAATATTGGAGGATGAAGTATATTTTCTAAAATTTCAATAGAGATTTCTTCTTTAGCTTTTTCCCATATCCTCGTAAAGAAATACATGGAGCCGGATGAAGAGGACAGAATGTTGGTTTATAAGCAGTAGAACTTCTTTCAACATATACACAACTACTGAAGCTCGCATAGAATAGGACCGGATGAGTTGTCAATGGATGTGAATCAATAGGATCTGCAGCAATATTATGTACTCCACTATATTCTACATGTATGGAACATCCTAAAAAAGGTAAATCTATTGCTGCGGTCTGATAGATAAAAAATATCTAAGGACCATGAGGGAGCGAGATAGAGAGAAAGCTTTCTTTTGTGATTTCCAATGTTCGCCAAGGATGACAGAAGTGACTTGAGGAAGATTATTTTTCTGCTTCTCTGCTCTCTGGTTTATCGGAAGAGAGGAGGATAAAAACTGGAATCAATATCCCAAACTCGCTTGTCTCTTGTATGAAATTCATTTAATAATACATTATCCGTTGTCCGGGTGCTTGAGGAAATGAGATTCGAATTATTATTGAATGAAACCAATAGAGCAGAGATTGTCTTTGACATCATAAGAGTTTCCAATGATATTAGTAGGAAGCAAAAACTGGGGGGATCAGGAAAAATAATTTATCATTTTCTCCCATCACACACATACGCCCGAGATGCCATCAGCCTTGCAAGATGATCAATACAATAAACGTAAAAGTAAAACTGTGCAAAAAATAATATGTATACATACAAAGAGACAACAAATACAAAATAAAGAAATTCACCGAATGAAAATACACAAGTATACGGTAGTAAGTAGAACTGTAATAATATGAAACAATACGGAAAA
Source organism: Deuterosminthurus bicinctus (assembly GCA_034698825.1). Taxonomy (NCBI): domain Eukaryota; kingdom Metazoa; phylum Arthropoda; class Collembola; order Symphypleona; family Bourletiellidae; genus Deuterosminthurus; species Deuterosminthurus bicinctus. Next base: position 11,073 of record JAQIWI010001319.1, on the reverse strand, counting down.
ATAAATACCACTTGAAAATAGCAATATATATTTAACTTGTGCTCAAAATGTGTCCGCTCGTTGTAAACCAAACTTCCTTCCAGCAACTTGAATTCATCTACTGTGTTTTCTTAGCATGTCATCAATGTTCCCTTCCACATTACACAACTGTTTCCTCGTATAAAAACAAGGCGGATATCCAGTTTCACTACAACACTTATCCGCATTGACCGCAGACAAAACAGCATGAGTTATCTCTCCGTCTGACTCTCTTTCTTGCTAGTTTACCCATTCAAACTCCCTAGCTCTGAGCTTCTTCAAAGTGTAAACAAAAGCCATATGAATCCACATGGCCAGAAGCAAAATTTAATCCAGCCCAGATGCAAAAGCTGCGGTTACATCGAAAAATGAATGAATGGACCTCACCAAGGGGATGACAGTGAAAAAGACAACACGGGGCAAAGTCATTAAAAAAGTTGAAGGAAAATGAAAGATAAAGCTGTTAGTAATACCTTAACCCTGGCAACGTTAAACGCTGGCTAAGCTCCGAGAAGACAAAGAGAGGATAAACCTTTTAGGAGGGAAAGATAGGAAAATCCGCTCGGAGGCACATATAGGACGACGTATATCCCCATTTAAAACGCCTTTAAATCCCACCAACGGGCTGAGAAGCTTGACAAGGAGGGAATAAACTAGAGTGAGGACGAAGAGCGGAGGAAATGCATAAGTGTAATCGTCGTAGAGCTAAATGAGCTACTCTAAGCGATTAAACAACATCAAAGTCACTGTGCACTCTCTCTCACTCTTTCTCTCCTAACATCAAACTTTTGCCCAGTGCAATTCTTTATAAAGAACCAGTTGACTTTTGAGTCTCTGGTTCTCTCTCTCTCTCGTTCGTCTTGCTATGTGCCACATAGTATGAGGAAGATGGAAACAAGGCATAATAATCTCTTCTTTTTCCTCCGGCTCATGTCAACCGGGTTGATTTAAATAAAGGCATCCTTTGTTACCGCGGCGGGCGAACAGTCTGCCAGCATAAGCAAGACAGATTTCCCTCCCAAATTCTCATCTTAATTTCAAACAAAAACTAACAATTTTCCTTACTTCCTCTCTTCGCGACGTTTGTGTACGAAGGAACAGGATGCCTGTGTCATTCGCATACGAACGTGTATGTTTGTGTGTACATAGAATGATTTGACTCTCTACGGATTGTTTGTGAGTAGTAAGGGCGAGAGAACTCGCTTCTCGGGCTTTGGGAATTGGCCTCGGAATTGCGTTTCCATGGTTTTCAGAATTGGGCAAAGGCGCTGATTCCTGTTGGGATAATGGCCGTGGGAGGTAGAACGGACGGAGATAAAGCTTATAACAGTCAGGACGTTTGCATTGAAATCTCTTTTTTATGCAACTCTCCGCCCTCGTAGTGTCACTTTAGAGACAGATTTTGGCGGACATTTATAATTTTAGCCGACTGACTTTTTATATTAATATTATTATTATGAGCATCATCATCATTCCCACTCCACCACCAGCCTCTCCTTTCTCATGTTACCAAGCTGCTTAACGGCCAAAGTTTCATTGAAAATTATGCACCTTCAACTTATATGGATAAGGATGAGTGTGTGGGTACTTTGTAGCCGCAGTCTCTTCTCTTCCAACAAACAGATCAACAGCATGGCCATTTTTCTTTCTAACCAACGGCTCAAGTTCATTTTCAGTAGGACTGCCGTCGGTGTTAAGCCCATCCACCGGTCTCGTTTAATGCGTTGCCGACTTAATTAAAGAGGATAAAAGAGGACGTAAAGCTGAGATAGTTCTCTCCTGACTCCATAGCGCTATGTGTGAGCTCCGCACATAAACACTTGCATGCATCAACAGCAGCAGTGGCACATCGCACTGCCCTTTACAAGAGCTGGGCGGGGGAGTCCACATAGTAGTGGAGCTAATAAACAAGATAAAAAATTAGCTCGCTTATTTGCACGCCTTTCTTTCCCTCTCATAAATCTGTGGGCAGCCCTCCCCTCGCACAACAGAACAACCAAGCATTACGAGCCCGTTCTTGTTGTTCTATCTAAGCTATACAAGCAAGCTTTGGGTATCTTTTTAGGCAGAGGAAAATTAAGTTGGACATGAGGGATTCATTAGTGGATTCGGGAGGGAGAGAAAGAGTGGGTAACCAAGTGGGTAGAGTAACCAAGTTAGAGTATGGATGCGCAGAAATTCTCATTAACCTTAACGTCTTGCCGCGGGTTGCGTCAATATGAGCAAAACATACAACAAACATCCAGATGCTGAACATTTATGAAATACGGAGCAAATGACTCACTGTGTTACCTTTAATGAGAAGCATGAAGAGGAACAAAGTGGATCTTTGTAGATGTAATAACTCCATGTTTTCTGTCGATCTCTGTCTTTTGTTTGAATACACAGGAGAGAGGTGAAAAGATAGAAAGAGTTAACTGGATTCCATGTGGAGATCAATTGTTAATAAGCAGAGTGGCACAGATATAACACAAGTCACAGTTGCGAAGCCGCTAGTCGTTTCACTTGATGTTGAATGCATAACAGACAGTTCCAAGCGCCGTGACGTTCCAAGGTTCAAACGACGACACTTTTGGGGAAAAATTCCCACCACTGCATCCCTTCAAGTTACTCAAAGTGACACTTTGAACAGTTCGTGGTTTGAACGATAAGCGTGGGATAAAGTGTACCACCACCACCCTTACCATGTGGACTAGTCGGATGCTGGAAGAAAACTGAGGTTGCTACCCGAGTGAAGCATGAGGAAATTTGTCCGGCTGCAGAGGGAATGAGAAAGGAAAGCATGCGTCTGTACATACACACACACATGCACTGTGTTGTTCCACATTATTTCCCTTCCCATATATTCCAATGGTCTGTGGAAATTGAAATAAGATTTTCCTTCAGACTCGCTTTACATCTCTGCCGCGATTCTTTTCTCCGCTGATCACTTCTTGTTTCGCTCCTCTGCTCCTCTCTCTCTCTCTCTCTCTTTTTCCCACTGATTCATTTAGCTCTCGAAGGATTGCATCGAATTTATTCCGCCTGTTAAACGAAACTCGGTGGCTTTACTCGAGTATTACTCAGGGAAAATGGTGAGGGGAAATGAGAGGATTCCCAAGCTGATGAATGGTTTTCCAACTGGAAATTGTTCTAAATGTCTCTTACATAGTACACCGCATTCACTCTCATAGTCGTCACAGATATAGAAACAGAGAGAGAGACGGAGAAAATACAATGACTTTTGCTAACTGATGTGTGCGTGTGTGCTACATAAAAGGGAGAAATATCTGTAAAAGGCATTCCAGGAAGATAGAGTGAGAAAAGGGGATTTTTTCCAACAGCTTTTCTCCCTTAACTTGACATTTAGACGTGACGTTGACTTACATTTGTCCAGTGTCACTCCTGCTTGAATGCCGAGTCTGATCAGAGTGATATGGTCATGTCGATCTTGTTACTATGTGGGACATATCTACACGTATGTCTTGTCTGACTAAGCCTCACTCATATCCTATTACTATGACGACAGTGAACTTTATAGAGAAAATCTAGGAAAAACTTTCACTTGAAATGTCTCTAATTTTACCGGACGGCTTCACCTTCAATTCCTTTTAAATGACATTGACTTGTGATCGAGCAGGGTAACTTTCTCAGGAACTGTGCCGACTGTTGTAGACCAATTTTGGTACAGTATGACTCATGTGCGTGGGGTACGGGTGCTTAGGTTTTGTGGAGCCCACGTCCCACTGGAATTCAAATTGCAAATTGTTATGCAGGAGGCAGCGTATTTGAATGTTTCATTGGTTCTCATGGCAAGAGTATGACTGCGGGCGGGCAGAGGACGCATTGCCTCTGTCAAATTATTAGCTGAATTCCTCAAATAACAACCCCACAATCCTATCATGTTCAGCTCCATGTATGAATTCTTATTGCTTGCTGGGCCCAGTTATCGTGTACTGTGCAAACTGAATGAAATATATGCACATGAGTATATGATACACATATCTGGGTGTACAGTACTTGCACGTGTGTGCCTGCTTGTGTTCAGCAGCTATGATGGGACAACTCAAAGGCCCCAGCAGATTATGAAACTTGTACTTTGATGGACTAAGGAATGAGTTGGGATTTGATGGGTATCGTATGAGACCCTCATCAAACTGCATATCACACTTTCTCTGCTCACTTTGGAATTCACGAGCCAAAGTAAATGAGAAGATGCAGCTGGAAATATCTCTGAGGCCCTTTCACACGCTCCGTGTTGAACATATTACCACGGCAGTAGAGCATTAAGAAATCGGAAGCTATGATGAGGAATAACTAATTCAGCAAGAGGAACTAAGGATGTTCATCAAGGCACTTGAATTTATTTATTAAGTTTACATCATACGAGAACGAGGGTATAGGATATCAGGTGCTACTTTAGTAGTCATTGGTTGCCAAGCCTTAATCTTGGGCTCAAATTTGTGCAAACTGTACAAGCAACTTATGTGGTGAGAGGTGAGAAGAGAGATAAGCCAGGCGAAAGAGTATGCGAATTTAAAGGTGTGAGAGGAACGGAAAGCTTGACAGCTAGTATGTTCTCTTGGATTCCATGTGATGCATTTAAACAGTTTTTCTCTCCCTCCACACTTGACCCACAGAAGGTCTATACACCAGCTGAGACGTGCCCAGGGATCCACTGAGTGCATTTTAATAAGAGAAAAGCAGAGTTAGGGGAAGCAATTTGTGTGTGTATGTGTCGGTTAACATGGCCGAGGTGCAAACGTGCCATCGACCAACAATCTCATTATCTTTTCCACAGCATTTACTCCACTGCGCACGTAGTAAGGCAAGACCATAACACGCGTAAGTTATGGCACTAACACAAGGATGGCAATGACGACCGGCAGCTGTAAAAGGTATGAGAAAGAGAGACTGAAAGGAGGAAACACAAGGTGTGGCCTTATCATTTCCTGTGTAAAACCACCTTTTCCCTTCTGGTCTGATTGCGCCTTGAAAAAGCTGTCGTAAAGTCGCAGTCAAGCGACTTGAACCACAATTTACTCTCCCTGGGATAATAATAATAAGGCTCTCTTTATATTATACATCTCTACCTAAAGCCTCCAACCATTTGCTTATATCAGGGAGAGATATACGACGAACACACCTACCTCTTTCCAATCTCTCACCTTTCGTCTACAGCCACAGACACAACAGGCAGAGGGAGCACAGTGAGACCCAGGACAAGCTCAATTATTCCGATTGTCAGTCCCAAACTTTGCCAAATTTGCCCCCGGTACCACGCTACTATACCTCATGCTGTCTTCTGAGTATGCAGAACACAGTAGTCGTCCTCGTCTTCCTTATGCATCAATCCTGTAATATGCTCTTATTATTTCGGAAGAAAGAAGGAAGAGGTAGGAGGAGAAATGAGAACGACATAAATCTGGCTGCTGGAAAATAGCCCACAGTATTATTACTCGGGTACAGTTTGAACCCTCAAAACTTACACATCTTCAGTTGCACTCATATGAGGACTTTACGTGCACACATCCGCAACGGTTATATGGAGCCAAGGGATTGGACTATCTGTCCTAGGTAGTTAGAAAGTGTCTCTCTATCTCTATGTGTAAGTCGGAGGGAATGAGTATTGATCAAGTGCAGAGAGTGGTGGGTACTTTAGAATGGAAATCCCGTGGTGAATTAAAACCGTTCGGACGGCGACGTTTCTCAGCCAGCCTGGATGTGTGTGCATCTTGTGCACCTCTCTCATCTTCTGTGGGCTGGAATATGAGGGAAAGTTGTATGAGAATGTATAACAGCAAAGGCGAGCAAGTGGAAGAGACTGTGGTGACAATCTCATTAGCATTTGATTATCATTCTTAATGAGACTGCGGTAAAATAGGCTTTCACTTTCATGTTCCATTTCACTCAGGCAACGTTATGGGGATAGCTCACTCTCCAAGCTACGGACATTTTGCATGAGCTCCTATATCTCCTTCTAACTTCCTCCTTCTTGTTAGACTTTGGAATGCTAATCTGTCACCACAGTGACGACCAAGACGACGACTACTGTATTATTATTCAGCTGTAACAAAGATGCCAGGCGACAGCTCCCGAAATATGTGAAATGATCATTATTATTGTGTCGGTCGGAGCGACAGTAAGGACTGGAATTCAACACTGAAAAATGACCGGCTGAAATCCCATTTCTATACATTCAATGGTCAATTTAGCAAATGATCATGGCACACACATATACACTCAGACACTCACACACCGGTTCACAAATGAAAGATCATTGGGCGCGGTAGAACTTGTGGTGATTTAGGGTACGCACTCACTTGAATTATAGCGCAAGTGAGGAATTCAAGCTGCTTTCTAGATTTCATCTCCAGCCTTTCTAACTTGTGCGTACATATAAAGAAAATGTGGAGAGTCACTGGTCTAGACTCTCCCTTTGGAAATGGTCGGCATGCATGGAGATAAGCCAAAAGTGTCAGTAAAGATTCAGTTGGCGAGTCCAAGAAGGAGACAATTTCAAGCACTGTGACCACCGAATCGGAATCAATAACCCAATCACATCCCTTAACTCCTCGTACCTTCTTATCCCGTTCCTCCTGTCCGCATCCCAAAATTATCCCCCATAGCCTCACATTCATTCCATTTACACACAGAGAAATTACTATGAGAATCAAGGCGACACCTCCTTTTAACAAATGGAGCTCATTTTTCCTAAGACACGAAGTGAGGTTTTGGTAATGCCCATCAGTCTGACGTCCTCATAGTGCTTATATAGACGACTTCATAACGGTCGTACTATACCTCACGATTTTACCATCCTTTTACTATTTGCAAAGGAAACTCACAACTGGAAGTAGATGGAGCCATTAGGAAAAGAATAGCCAGCTCACAGCTCATTTTTCGCAACTTATAATGTGTGAGAATAAATAACAACTGAAACAAGCTGGTTGAGTGCCATTAGTTGGCATGGAGGACGATTAGAAAAATTATGACTCACAGCCCGCCACAGCTATTTAATTCCCAAGTATAATGGAGCCTTAAAATGGAGTCATTTATAACAAGTTAAGCTCCTTTCAACAAACTTTCACCAAATCTGTTCCGCTTCAAATCCAATCACTCATTTCAAAAATAATGTGCTTTTGAAGAAAAACAGCGTGTGGGAATGGCATTGAGTGCATTGGTTTAGAGAGCACTTGCTTCACTATTTCAGAACCAAGGCAAGCGACTTACTGGCAAGCGACACATTTACCCCGCCATTCCACTCCGCTTTACAAATAGTTATGATCACCCAGGAGTGTTCCAGTAATTAAGTGAATGGATTTAGGGATTTAGCGCCTTCTGCGAAATCCTACCGCGTAATTGCAAATGCCTCCCTTTCTACTCGTGCAGACTTGGAACAGGCAGAATCCGAATGATTGAAAGCCAAGAGAATTTAATTAGGAGTTCATTGTAATTCAGGGAACATTTAGCGCTCGCCAATGTAAACGGACTGACTCTCTGCAGCAAATGCATCTGTGGTTGTAGCAAGGAGAAAACGACTCAAAGGGAATGCTATATGGAATTCAACAGACGCCAGAATTCGGGAATCTAGTTCATTTGTTTCCCTTTCTGTAAACAGAAGAGCGCGGTGGATGGAAAGAGAATAGTATGTGGTACTACAAAGTTGCAGACAAACTGACAATAGTGATAAGGATTCTATTGAGCGTTTAAAATATGATGTTTCCTCTTAATCATCATCCATTACGCCTTCCCAGACAATAATCAATCTTGATTACATGCCAAACCTTCTCCCAGTCTATTCAACGTTACATTTTATGTCCTTTTCTCTTTCTATCTGCTCGTGAATGTGAAAACTAAATTTTCTCGGAAACCTCATACAAATATAATACTTGCTGGTAATCCACATTTTGTATTGTTTTCACTTTTAATTAGAAGCAAAAGCGGTGACTTTTACTTGGGGCAGTCAAAGAAAAGACTATCCTTGAGTTTAATTTTAGAGCAACTGTGTGAGAATAACACAAAGGAGTAAAAAGTCAGCTTCGCTTTGACAATCTATGAAAATACGCGAAAAAGTTTGCAAAGAAGGGCCCACCCGCGCATTGCGAAAGTCATAAATTAGGGAATCAACTTTGCTGAGAAAAAAAGAAAGAATGCTCTATATCAGAATGGACGGATGAAAACAGAACTTTTATCATTGCATTCACATCTCATGTGAGATGGCAGTTCGGAGGGTGGGATATGCAAATCGGAATTATTAGACAAACATTCAAGGATCTGTATAGTTGTGCGAGAAAGAACAAGAAAGCTTTGCTTCAACTCAGTCAGTGCTTCCAAAAGTTGAGTTTGTGTGCATGTGTGTGTTATGTGCATGTGTATGTGCGTAAACGTGCAAGTACTGTAGCAGGTGCCGTTGACAGAGCCGTTACTCATTACCCTTCGCCAGCTTTGTAGTTGCGACTCCAATAATGTCCATACGCTCATATTGAGGACCTTCACATATGTTACCAAGACGACCAAGAAAATGTGCTTTCCCCCCAGCTAATCTCTCCCATTGATCCTCAACCTCTTGTTCTTTAAGGCCTTAAATGTGTCTGCATCCTCAAGTTGTTCCCAGGTTTTATGACTCCACACACACTCCTTCAAATCCCTCCAAAAAGGTTCATGGAGGTCACTATAATATAATGCAAGGACACCTTACGTTAGACTTCTAGGTAGGACGTGATAGCTCTTGAAAGCATCCTGCTGAAAATCTTCGCAGATGCAGACAACCAAGAACTACCACTGTCTCGTTAGTCCCACAAGAAGAAAAGGAAATCCTGATCTTTGCTCGTAATAATTTTTTGATATCTGCAGCGGATTTCTTGTTAGGTGGAAGCGCACATGTTTCGCTCGTAAGTGATTGAACTGCAGAATTGAAAGTGGATGCCATTTGGTGGGTTGTTGGTCTGTAGTGTGTGGCTGGTGTGATAGAAAAAATGGCCAGTAGCCAATCCCTTGTCCCTGAGAGATGTTCGCCTTCTTCTCTCTCTTTCACCCAGACATACACACACACTCGAAGTGAAGGGTCCCGCTAAGCCTCTGCGGTTGGGCTGAAATACATTTTTTGAATTATGGGCTGCTATACTACGGCGAACTATGGGAAAGCCTTTTGGTTTACTCCATTCAAGGGCAATAAAGACAGAGAAAGAGCAGAGGATACATGAGAGAGTTCGGACCCACTAGTGCACTTCTCGATACATTCGAGCTCAAAAATCCAACTACACATTTCTCCCTCCTGTCCCCTCTTCCTTTCCTTTCCTTTATGTGCGGTGTATTGAGATTTCTCTCATGATTTCCCCGTTATCGCTCCCCGTATTTCATTTGTCGTTTGGCGAAACTAAAAGCTCTTATTTTTTCCCATTTCTATTCAACTGTAGCGAAGAGCATGGAAGCGGGCGGGTCGGAGTGAAAGTGAGCTTGACCAGGGCGGAGGACTGCAGAAAGATGTGAATTATATTCCCTTCTTCAAACCCATACTCGTTCTAAAAACACACGCATGACCACATATACACAAGCATGAACATTTGCACACGCACTTAACTGCTCGAATTCAGGCGTTCAATGAATGGGACTCTTAGGCTATTCTCAGTCTCTCTTACTCTATACTTGCATGAGGTGGTGGATGAGCCAAAAAAAGATGTGTGTATTGGTTCAAAAAGCACAAGCCACTTCGTCAAGTTTCCTCTCTGTGACAAAAGAAATAGTGCGGGAGCTGTTTGTCTTTCCAAACGGCTTGTCTCCCTTTTCTCAGTGTCCTCTTTTATGTGTTCTTCATCATGATCACTTCAGTTTCCCCTACCCACATCCTACTTGAGATTAGCTCAAGCTCATCTCTCTCCACTAGACAGTCCTTCAACCACATAGGCACGCATATGACACTCTTATTTGTCTTGTCACCCTCTAGGTCCCAATAGCTCCAATGCTGACGCAAACTGCGAGAAGAAACGTGAGACAGGCACGCACACACTCATGCAAAAGTATACACGCGCTTTCTCTGCCTTTTCATTATTAGCAAACTCAACTCAATTTTATCCTCACACGCTCGTTCTTCTTCTTCTTCAAATTAATTTAAAAAGCCCAAGACTGCTTCACTCGGCTCACATCATGAACAGTCATTTTTAAGAACACCCGTGACTGTTTTATTCCTCTTATATACATACACTTTTTTCCTCTAAACCTTTTTTCTAAATGAGTCAAAGGAGTGAAGAAGGAAGGGGTTCATTTGAACGGAGAATTTAATGAAGAGAATGAACTGCTGACGCCATAAGTTTTCCTGCGAATGGGGACGTGAATACAAATTTGTGGAACAGGGAAGGAAAAACAGGAATCGCTACTGTAACCTAGTGAACGAGGAATCTTTTGAAGAATGGAATTTGTGTGGGGGAACATATGTAAGTCCTGCGTGATGTGACTGTCGAGATATTTCCAAAATTTAATATTGTTTTTTTTATCCCTTTCCTCCAACCAGCTGACTTTTTTTGGCTTAATACGCGCGGCTAGCAGATAAACTGTAAGATAGTTGCACAGTATGCATCCTTCCCAGGCTCAGGACGACCCACTCCATCATCTGGGATCACAAACACACAGGACAGTATCTTCCATTACATGCACACATGTATCTAACAGGTATATTATTATTTCCGACTTGAGTCAAGATAGACAGAGCCAGGGACGTTGACGCTGACGAAAACGTTGATGATGATGATCTCGGCATTAAAAGGCCAGCAAAATAGCACACGAGACCATTTGGAAAGACGAAGAGGACTGCGACATTAAGTTCAACGTCAATATTTTCTCTCTACAGTTACACCACTCAACTGTGTAGTGGAACGGACAGCAAATTTATATTGATCGCTGCGTAACAGCCATCAGGGCCGCGGACTGATGGGACTAGTAAAAATCCATGTTTCTGCCACACCATCTTCCCTTTCTTCGACTCCAGACAGACTTTTTCCTCTGTCTTGACATGCGAGACACACGCAACTTTTTATCTGTCCACGAAAGACAAGCACAGAGGAAATGCGAATCAAGGGA